>NW_019775465.1:74499-105665 GCF_001039355.2 Lingula anatina | reverse complement strand
AGGAGTTAGCAAGTTTGCACTGGCGGTGGGAAAACAAAGGGATAGGCCTATGGGCTTTTCGAACGGCTGGTGGGATCGGTTCATGAATCGACATCCCGAGTTGTCCCTTAGAAAACCGGGAAAGATAAATAGGTGCAATATAGTGAAATAAAAACATGCTAAATAAATGAAAAATAATGAGAAAATGAATTTTGTCTTCAAATAAAGATTTGAACGGATATCGGAAAATAAGAAAACATTATTTAAAGACTTGGAAGAAAGAAAGAAAGAAAGAAAGTAAGTAAGTAAGTAGGCCTAAGTAAGTAAGTAAGTAAGTAAGAAAAGAAGAGCTGTAGAAAAAATGAGAAAAGCCGAAGATGGCGCTAGGCGAAGAATGGAGAAAGAGGAGAAGAGAAGATCGGGCGAAGAGAGGGAGGGGAAGAAGGCTGAGGTACGAGGGCGAAAGACACAGATGGCATTGGAGGTGAAACGTACGTAGAAAAGAGAAGAAGGAAGAAGAGAGAAGAACGAATTTTTACGTTGCGTTGTTTGTAAAGCCTAGGTCCCAACCGAACCTACGGGCTGCTACGTGTGATCTACGGCCAAAAAAAAAAAAAAGAAAAAAGAAATGGGAAAACGTGGGAGTTCGTGCCTGAGGAGCACGTCCATCGTGCGACTTTTGGAGGACGCAAACAGCATGTAGTAACTTTTGGACATGATCAACAGCCACTACGTGCGATCTAGCTACGTCCTAGCCGGACGCAAGGAACTAAAAATCCCTGCGTCCAAAACGTTTAATTTTGGGACCTAGGCTTAACGCGAAAGAACATTTCACTTGCGCTAAAACCCCTACATTTTTTGACATTTTCCTGTGTTATATCTGCTGGAATTTATCTCAGTAAAGGAGAAACATTGGTTGAGTCCTTTTGTTTTATATTTTTTTAAAGATTTATATTGTTTTTTTCTTATTCATACCGCAAAAGTAGGCCTAAACATGGGCCTACAAGTGATATGTTCTTGTGCGTTACTAACAACGCAACGTAAAAATAAACATACATACGTACATAAAACAAACGCACATTATTATTGCATATGGTGAACAGAGTTGCGAGACAGTATAACAATGGAATAAATTGCAGTGATTTCGTTTTATGGAGTTAAATGTTAAATGCATTTTATAAAGGTCAGCGATGTTAAAAAACTGAATATATTCATCTCACAGCACTAGTCTGTTACACGAGTTCTCCGTCATTTTTTTACTTTTATTTATTTATTTTTATTGTATTTGTCACACTTTCGATAAATTCTTTGTTGGTGGTATGTGAGCTGTTAATGTTAATTGCTAGTTTTGTCATCATGAATTAAAGATTTTATTTTGAATCATTACTGGTGTTGTTTCCTGAATACAGGCCAAATGAATGATCGACGAGTTTTAAAATGAGAAATATCAATATTATTCTTTAAATTCATAATAATGGATACAGTATTTTCAATTTGGCATTTTAAATGACCAGACTACTAAACATCGCTTCGATATTCCGACGTAGCGGCAACTTCTCGTTTTGTTCCATAATCCGATTCAAGGCAGTGGTAAATGAGTGGGCTATTCCATTTTTTAGCAATATTTGTGTTTAAAAGTAAAAGACCAACTAAATATGAATAACAACAGCTGTTATTTCCATTGATATTCGCAATATAAAGCGCATATGCCGTTTTATTGTCTTTTATAGACCCCTTGCGCTACATATTGCCTTGCATCATTTCTAACAAACTCTGACGCAACGTTATGTGCGCACTTCCGGTTTTGTTCCATAATCTGGGGTTTGAGAACAACACGAAGTTAACCATTATTTTAGCGTTTTTCTTCAATAATAACCCAAATCATATGGATTAAGCTTTACAAGATAGTAAATAAAGCTCTATCGTAGCTACATGCAAAGTATTAGAGGTTAGTTTATGTTCATTTTTATACACAGACTGTGCAAAGCCGAAAAACGTCAAATATCGTTCCATAATCCGGGGTCGAGGTCTATGTCCAAAACGACCACAGAAGTGGCACCCAATTTTCATCACAATTCATAGCGTCACGTGACCAACCTGATCAACAAACCCTACCTGTACTAAACATGACTACAAGCTTTCTAAAACGGGTTATAAGGTTTTAACACAAATTTTACTATAATTAAGTTAAACAAAATATAGACCTGTGCCCAGTGGTAATTTTTGAAAAGCAACAGGGTTTTTACGAAGGAAAGGTAAAGATTTTAATAATAGATTCAACGACTTATCCATTGTATATTCTCACTGCTTTTCTTTGCTATCTGTTTATAAATCTCTAGATGCTCTATTATCTGCAATATATGAAACCATTTCAAAACCTGTTACTTGAACATATGGTTCTTTCAGTTATACAACTAAGATTTTAAATAACTGTCAAGTCCATTTTTTTCAAACAAGTTTTATTTCAAATAGAAGGGAAAAAAACAAGATAAAAAACTAAAAAAAAAAAATTAATAAAAATATTCAAGTTCTCCTATGGGGTTGACAAACATACAACTCAGGAGTTTCATTCCTCAGACTTCATTAATTTTTTTCTCATAAATTGCATTTGTCCTTGGAAAAACTGAACACCCAGTTCAACTCAATGTTATAGCTGTCAAAAATAAACATAATTAAGCATAATTTTCTGCCATTCTTTTGGTAAAGATCCAGCTTTTCAGCAGTTATTAATGCCACTGACATCTTCATAAAAGTAACATATTTGGAGACTTGTCATCAAAATATCATTCTGAACTCGGTACAACTCAACAGCATCATACTTAGTCTCTTGGGTAAAAAATTTGTCCATACTTTGTTGTCCAAACATACATCTTTCATGACTATGAACAGGAAGGATTCTAATGGCTAATAGGACACATTTTGGACTGGTTTTTTTCCATGGTCCAGGGTTTTTAATAGTTACCCTGAAATATAATACACAAAATTCTACACTATTCAATCACTTTTCCTCCAGATGCTTTCAATTTGACTTTAAATGTCATCAAATGTCAAGTCAACAATATTTAGATTAGCCAATTCAAGTCGGTTTAAGAATTTGTGTTCCCACTTTCTCAGGTACATGTAAGTTTAAATAATGTTCAAATTGTGGTGAATATACAAACCTCATCTAGGCCCCATACACTTTGCCACCTTCAAATCCACTTGAAATGTGTGTTGCTGGTAATAAGGCAGCTGTGATGTCCATTTTATATATAGCACATTGTTGTTACCAACATATCTGTTAAATAAAGCCAGAATAATGTACATTAAAAACTTCCATCTTTGGTTTTATACTAAAAAAATAAATTTTGAAATAGTTATTAATTGGCCACATTCAGAACAGTGTACTAACAAGTTTGCACACCAAGTTTGGCTGGCCCACTTGAATACCTTCCCTATTCAGATTACATGGCAAGCTTTTTCAGTTGGTTGCCTATTTCATTGACCCGCGTAGTAGTTAGAATGTAAATTTTATCCAAACTTCAAAAAAAAAAAATACAATTAGCCATGAAACTTACTCATTAAGGAGCCACCTCTTTGGCTTTGTCAAGAAGTCTTCATGTTTTATTAAAGGAACTGCTCAAAATTCATTCAATAAAAGGTTAACACATCACATGTACTGAAGGAGTTGATGATTTTGATGACAATTCTGTGAACTAAGCAGCAGCATGTCAAATTTCATTTGTCTTGAGTAAAACACCTAAAATATAAACCATGGCAAATTACATAATTCTGTTCACACAACCACATAACAAATATCCAATTCATAAACATATCATGTGTGTAAGGTTTTTCTGAATGACAAACCATAATTATATTTCAACAAATGCTACTTATAAAATTTATATTTATATCAGTAAATTTCTTACCTAATTAAGTAGTTCAAGATCCAAACTCCAGAAACTACTTAAACCATCAATTTCATCCATGTTTAACTCATTTTTAACAGTTATATCTAAATTTTTTTCACTATAATTATCATAAATGTCACTCTCTCGATTGACAACAGACAGGCTTTCTTCTTTTGTCCCTTTTTTGATGGATTTATTATGCGGGTTATTGCAGTTTATACACACACAACTAGGCCCACAAAAAAAAGAATTTTNAATTATATTTCAACAAATGCTACTTATAAAATTTATATTTATATCAGTAAATTTCTTACCTAATTAAGTAGTTCAAGATCCAAACTCCAGAAACTACTTAAACCATCAATTTCATCCATGTTTAACTCATTTTTAACAGTTATATCTAAATTTTTTTCACTATAATTATCATAAATGTCACTCTCTCGATTGACAACAGACAGGCTTTCTTCTTTTGTCCCTTTTTTGATGGATTTATTATGCGGGTTATTGCAGTTTATACACACACAACTAGGCCCACAAAAAAAAGAATTTTGGTAGCACTTGCACTGACCTCTGACACAACCAGATTTTTTGCAACTGCAGCCATTAGTCAAAAAACGAGTTGTTTGTTCAAACTTTTGTAAATTATAGTCTGATTCCCATACTGGTGAGATACTACTTTCACCCACTGTCCAACCAAAATCTGATACTGATGGATACTCTATGTGTGCGGAATTGGCCTGTGTCCAAACTTTACAAACATACAAAGAACGCAACCAATGGAAATGAATTGAATCAAAAGATGGAAGTTGATGTTCTAAGGAGGTAATTCTTTTCGTGGTAGTGGAGCGGATATGAGAGAGGAATTTTCGGTGTATTTCAATACAATTTAAGTCAGAATGCTGATGAAGCAAAGATGTAAATAGATTTTTGGGACCTCCAGGGTATGAAGATGAACAATTTTTGGCATACAGACAGCCCAAAAAACGACAAAATGAAAGAAAACCATTTTCATTGGCTAGCCCTATGTCAGCTTCAATGAAATCAGCATGATTATAAAAAGTGCTAAAACAACTTATTTTCCCAAATCCTTTCACAAAAGAAGTGAAATCGGATCCAGACAGTACATAAAGTGACTGAAGAATGACACCAATATTATCTACATTTGCAAGCTGCAATGACACATCATTTGTCAAACTATGGTAAAGTAAAGACATATCTAAGAATAACTGATCATGCATTTTATCATGAATATGAATATATAGTGTTTTATGTGGGTATTGAGGAATAAAAGGAAGGCCAATGAAAGGGATATCAGTGTCAATGGAATAAATCAAAATATGAGAGCAAGAACTTGAGAATGCTTGGTGCCAAACTAATGTGTCCCCCTCTTGATGATTGTTGTTCAAATTTAAGCACATTTTTCCTTTGATAATAGACTTAGAATTCAAAGAGTCATGAAAAGAACCACAAATGGTAAAGTGATGATTTTCCTCCAAATGTAGAAGACCTAATTTAAGTAAGGATTCACTTAAGTATGAAACTAACAATTTCTTGTTATGGCGGTTTCTTAAAAACTTATGCCAATCTGAGGGCAAAGAGGTGGAGTCAGCAACATCAGGTAAAGGCCCTAGTGTTTCACCAAGGTCTCTTTTTTGTCTTTCAATACTCTTTGGGTACAAAAGTTCCTCTTGGCAATCAAAAACAAAGTGAACTTCCCTGTACCCATGCTTCTGAAAATTAGACATGACATAACGATCAAACAATAATTGTGCATAATGGAAAAATTTGGAATGATGAGGTGCTGGCTTTATTTTATTGATGAGAACCATTGCATCATAAATGAGGCATTCTTTATGGTCAGGGCTGCTGGTTGAGAAAGAGAGCGGATAATGTTTTTGAAGAAAGTCTAAAGCTTTTGATTTGTCACCCTTATTGGAAGTTCCATCATAAGAACAAAAAGCAAGCGGTAATTTAACGCAAGATTTACTTAATGATTCAGGGAATGTACCATATTTTTCATAAAATTGAATCTGTTTCTGTAATAAATTATTAACACTTTTCAAATCAGTCACTTCTTTTTTTTTTTTTTTTTTTGCTGTCCCAGACGCTGGTTTGACTGTAAACGTACTCAATTTGTTTTTCTTAAATGGTATTTTTGCATTTTGAGGTGTATTTAAGATAAAACATTGTATGAAATCATTTAAAAACTTTTCCCCCTTTTCATAAAAATTCAACAAATCAACAGACTGAATGTCTGAAGCAATAACGTTGGAAAAAAGATGGCACAAGGATGGATTTTTTATGTCAGAATTAACATAGAACTTGGAGGTTTTCAGTAAATTGACAAAGGCATTGATGTTTTCTTCAACAGCCCTTCTATGACCTAAAGACTGATCCTTATGAGGTGGATTTAAACGAGAAGGATACAAAAAAGAAAAAATATTGTTGAAACTGTGTGATCTAAAAGGGAGATATGAGAGTGATGAAGAAATTGAGGACTTGGTTAAAGATTTTAATGAAGCTTTCATGTCAGGATTGATGCACATTTCGTCGTGAGCTTCATCAAATGCAAGAGATGAGAATGGATGACCCAACAAGTTAATGACAAAGCCACCTTCTGCAAAATTAGAAACAACAGATTTTGGGAAGCGAGCATGTAAATCAAACAAATGTGTGGGAATTAACTTCATATAATTTTGTGCATCAAAAGCATGAAATAAGGGTGACATCCTTTTCAAACAAAAATTTCTAAGATTCCAATCACCTGCTGTAACAGAAAGATATAAGGAAATGTATAAAAAGCAATCTCTATGAACAAAATTTAACCAAAAAGACCAGGTTTTATTTTTTTGAGATAACTCTTTTGTAAATGCTGAGAATTCTCTTTGAGTTTCTTTGATGTCATCAAGAAAGTTCCAAATAAAATCACAATCATCACCATTCCTCTGTAATAGATTTCTTTCCATCAAATCAGCCAGTTTAATTATAATGTCTTCATTTGACAAATCAACATCTCCGCTCTTCCATTTAAAATATAAATCAATTTCAATTCTAAAAAAAGCTTCCCAAATTTGTAGTAAAAACATATGTGTCTTTTCAAAATTCTTGGCTTCAGCGACGGATTTACCTGTAGCCCCAAAATGAAACAAATTAATTAGCTCTTTTAAACCTGCATCATAATAAATTTTAAGTAAAACGTGTTGAAAGTTTTTAAGTGTATGAAATTCGCCAAGATAAGGAAGAAACCAATGAAGTTCACCTTTTGATTCCTGTACAATTTTGATGAGATGAGAATATACCTTGCCATCACCAGCTACCACCAGATAATCCAGATCTTTTCCCACTTTTAAAGAAACAAACAAATGGTCCAAAACACTACGAACAGTTTCATATTTATCTATGTTTTCATCGAGCAGTCCAAGATAAACAATTTTAGAAACCTCTTTCAGTTGAGGGTACTTGTTAGCAAAAAAACAACGTAAAGGAAATGGGGGAGTATCGGCGTTTTTAACTGAATTGGCAAAATCACTAAAAACAAACTGAAATAAATCATCCCAAAAAAGGTCAGCACTTTTATTTTCCAAATCTGTTGTGTCAAAAAACTTGGTTTCTTTCAAATGAGACAGTGATTGAGAATGAATTTTTTCTGTGGGGATTTGAATGTGACTTTTGTTTTTTAATGTTATTGGCTTTGGTTGAACAATTTGTTCACTGGTACCATCTAACCCTCTACCACCTACGTCAGACACCCTCACCTGTGCATGACACTCTCTGAAATTTAAATTATCAACTGAAGCAACTGTAAATGTATTTGGACTTAAATCAACTAAGGGATCACTAAAAACAGTTTCTAAAATAATTTTCTGAAATCTATTAAAAGAATCTGCTGATAAAATTTTTCCAAAAGAATTTAGCACTTTAAAGCAATCTGATGAGGAATGTGAAAACTTATCAACAAAATCTGTACAAATTATCTGAATGGGGTGCCAGCACCTCCCTCCAGACAATGTAATAAAAGAGAAAAAATAATATTTGAACTCTGAAGCAAACGGGTTTTGTTTTTTGGGTTACTTATATTAAAATTTCCACAAAAAGTGTTATACCAATCGAAATTATCTGTCATTTCTTTCTTTAACTCAAAAAATTCATTATTAGTAACACATAATAAACTAATAACATTCCAAACAAAAGGGTCAGTAAACTCAAAATTAAATTTAACAGGGTCAAATGCTGCGATGTTGAGAACTGATTGATTTTTTTCCATTTTCTTAGCCATTGATAATAATTTTGTTCGGGCTTCAAATAAAACAGTAAATAAAGTATTAGAATCAATTTTGTCATCACTTGCCAAACAATTGTTCTTCTCATTAGCACGTACTTTTTCTCTTATATCTTGTTGTCGTTTAAAAGTTATAGAATTCTCTTCAGTGTTCCTTTGGACTAAAAACTTGTCATTTAACATTTTCAACAAAACTTTACATGGATCACAATTAGAATTCATTATCAAAGTTCCCCAAAATGTATTTTCTTTGAAGGTTTTTAACACAATTTTATTTCCATAATGTCTTTTAAGCATATCTTTCAACCAGTCTTTTGAATTCAAGTAACCATCATAACACTGAACAAATTCCCAAATGTAATGAACATAAGTATCATAAATCTCTTTCAAAGTGGTTGCATTTCTTTCTTTAAGTATGTTGTCAAGGAAATAAATTGTTTTGGAAAAACAAATTTCATTAATAGCATCTGGACTGATCTTCCTCTTTATTTGAACAAAACATGTGAAACAAAATGGAGAAGAATCACTTACATTACAATTGAGATGACGACCGGCTAACTCTTGCTCTTGTTGTTTCAGAAAATACTCAATTCTTCTATTCTTTTTATTGCACACCAAACATACTTTTTTAAACCTATCTAAGTCAAAAAAGTGTTTTCTACATAAATAAATTTGGTCTGGCAAATTAACAGCAGATGCTATACCAAAACAAGGGAGCACATCCTCAAAATCAAAAGAACAATTTCCATGCTGATATGATCTTACATCTACATTTTCGCAATCTAACCCTAAATCTTTCACAAAACAAGATGGACGTAGCTTTTTCGAAGGTAAATGCTCTATATCTGTATCATCAGGCCTCCCCCCTCCCAACAGCCCCCCATGCAATTCTATGTTTGGAAAATCAAGAATATCAATTTCATCTTGATCATTACAAACTTTTCCCTGGAAAACTAGCTTCTGAAAATCAGATATACCCAATTCAACAAGTTTTTTTTTTTTTTTTTTGACATCAGAAATCAAAACCCTTCTATGTTAAAAACAAAGTACAAAAACATTTTCCAAAAACAAAACATTTAAATAAAACTTTTGTTCCTTGGTTCTCTCTCCAGTACTATTACTATCTACAGATGTACTTTTTGGAGGGTTAACTTTTTTGTCTGTGACCATCTCATCATATCCCTTATCTTTTTTGTAAACAATTCTATCAGTCACCTATTTAACTAACATTCTTGGTTTCTTACTTCTCTTTCTTTTTTTCATTCTCATTTTCTCTTTTAGCTGTGCCAAAATTGCATCCCTCATTTCATCAAATTTAACTAACTTTTCTTTCATGCATTTTTCATCTTCATAGTCATTCAACATATTCTCCTCCACATCATCTTTGATATTCATATTTTTAACATTCTCTCTACTCTGTAATTCCTTCCCTTTCAATTCAATACTCTCATAATCATCCAACCCATCCTCCAACCATCCATCTTCTACTGTCAGGCAACTAAATCTGTTTTGTAATGGAAGAGTAAAACTGACATTTTGCAAATTCTTCTCACTGCTGGTACTGGGCTTCAATCTGAATACTTTACTGTCAAGTTTTCTTTGATAAGAACTCTTAATTTCATGTCTCTTAACAGGAGTGAATTTTCTTTTTGTTTTTTTTTTTGGTACTGGTTTTGGATCTATTTTATAATGTGTAGGTGATGGCCCATGACAAGGACGAGACGTACTGATGGGCAAACTTAAAAATGACAATTTGCCTGAAGATTTTGGCAATGATGGCCATTCTTCTTCAGAATCAATGAAAATGAAATCACCACCAGGAATGAGGATGTTAGACATGACCTACTATGAAAAAAAATTGAATAGAGATAAATTAAATAATTGAATGGTCTAGAAGCTGTGACAAAATAAAAAAGTAGTTGAAATATTGTTTTTGCGATAATCTCACAATTAATTTACTTCAATGAAATAGCTGGAGATGAATGACACTAGCAGAGATGTGAGATGCAGATGGTGCAAGAAGAAATTGACAAAGTGAACAAAGTGAAAGTGAGAAACAGATGTGACAACATTACATACACTAGGGTGGATTTTGAGAAAGGGATTGTAGCCAAATGGTAATTTATAAAAATAAAAGAAAATTGGATGACAATGACATTAAAAAAAATTTGACTGAAAAATACTGATAGTAACAAAAGAATGAATAAGACACTAATTAAAAATTAAAAAATAAATAAAAATAATAAAAATACAGGCTACCCAGACAAAATTCAATAGCTGTCTTCAACAAGCAAGTGACAAATTTTGAAGATGACAATATTGCAAAAATGAAATTGGAAAAGAAAATGTTAACTATTTCGAGTAAGACTTAAAAGTCAGTGCAAGAAACTTCAATCTAGAATAAAGTCAACGTGTGTATTTAAAAGAACCTTGCCGTACTCACAATAAAAATATATTCAAATATATATTGGACATAAAGACTTTGACTCTTCAAAACATGGCGCCTATCTGTGTCAACAAATATCACTACGCAAATTGCAACTTTATATCAAACTTTATATCAAACTTGGAAAACATGCGACCATTTCTAATTCGACACAACTTTAAGCCAACACAAGTGTAATTGGTTATATTACACAAAATATATGTATTTGTAAGTGTAAATTAATGTTGTGTTTGAACTCACCTTAAGAGTAAGACAAGTACATGGCATATCTGCCAAATCTCTCATCTGCTTCCACTGTTCTGTTGAAAAGAAATTGCTGTTCGCCCTTAGCACTAGGAGTGGGCACGTCCAAGTGCAAGTGCTAGTCTATGTCTTCAGCGGGTGGACGTGGCTTCATAACGCCTTTTCAAACCTCACTAATTCCATGCAAATCAATCTGTTCGTCGTGTTTATAATAAAATTGAATATGATTACCATAAAATAACCCAATACATCCAGAGGATGAACGAGCACCGGATCCCGCTTCCCTCAGGCCCAACAAGATCAACATAAAACAGAGAATCATCCAGCGAAATAATTGTAATGTACACTAAAACCGTAAATTTTCAGAAAATGTAAACTTGTTATAATATAAGTAATAGACTATTTTAATATTTTTACAACAAGTCCGAGATTTACCGAGAAAAGCGCTTTCGAGTGACTTGCTTAGTGCAACGTGAAAGTCCTAGTTTCGACTGACCTACATACTTCGCACTAAAATAGGGATTTCACAAAAAAGGGCGGTTGTACAAATTTTTTATTCTTTTTGGCTCAATTCCAGCATATATAGTTGCATAAATCGTTATAATATCAATAAAGTAAGTTTGTCCATTTTTTCTACAATCATTTCATTTTAGGGTACAAAATTACACGATCTGCTTGACAAAAATGCGTGTGCTATATTTAGACAACTGATACAAGGCTTTCGTGGAAATTGAAATGTTCATTTTACAATCGAAGTTTTACCAAAGCCGTAACGGGAGTTCAACTTTACCTCTAATGCTTGCATTTTTAGAGAACAGGTTCCAACTTCAAATTATCAGTAAATTGTGGCAAATTTATTCAGCTTTCTGTCAATGTAAGCATGTAAGGAACTTTACCGTTATCCAGGAATGGCACAAATCAATTCACACCCGTGTATGTAAAAAAATTGGTACTTGCAACAACCGCAAGCCAGCCTCGTTTTGACTTAGTACATTCTTGTTGTAATTTAACCTCGTTTTGAATTCCCCACCCGCACAATATTGTCTATATAGAGAAGAAGAAGCTTGCACAGGAAGAATAGAGGAAATGAAGATACAAACATTTCATATTTTTTTTTTGTAAATAAACATTTATCTATTACATGAGGCCACCCGCTGCCAGTTTCTTTTTATTGAAATGATAATAAAAACAAAACAAACAAGACTTTTTTTATCAATTTAATTTGCTTTTTTTTTTTGTTACATATGAACCACTATACAACATTTAAAACTTATATAATATCATGAACAAAAATATCAATATTGTGAAAGCCAACAGGGATTAAAGCTGATGCAAATATACATGTATATTTGTGGCAAAAATTATTTTTTACTTTAGCAACACATTGATATGGCAATTATTTTACACTTCATGATCATAACATACAGTTATAGCCACAGGACAAACTACTCCTTTTAAAATCAGGATCAATATAAACAATTAATATAATTTTATTAATTTACCTGGGATCAGAAATTTATTTCACTGATACCAGTTAGTCCTGTACCAGTCTATATTTTCATTTTAATTTATTTTTGTAAGTGTCATAGTGGTGATTTCACAGCCAAACTTCATTTAAAAACTTTCACATTTAATGATGTTACATGAATCTGTTAATGTATTTTATTCATTAGAAAGAACTGTAACCAAGTTTTAAAAGAATGTTTTCAGTTTTAAAAGGATTAAATAACTTTATTTATGGCTTCATGATAGCTGCTTGAGCTTCTGTCATAATTGCCAAGGAATGGCAAAATGATTAATCCTGGTCCCTTTCATGTTCTTCAAGCCTAGAAAAATATTAGATTAAAACATTAAAAAGATTTAAAAACTAACATTCAAAAACACTTTTCTAACTGCATATATCTTTACACACACACACACAACAACGACACACACTAAAATCAGTATAAATAATAAACCACAATCTTGATAATAGGGAAGCTGGTATCAATCGAATTATCTAAAATAGTAATATCTAAAAGTGTATCAATATTGATCAATGAGCTCATCATCAAGAGCTGAGCAGTGGCAAACATGCGAATCTTCAAATCAATTAAATTCCCATTTAAATGAAGCTCTGAAGTCTACAAACTACAGTGTTCACAACTATAATACACAAATTATTGTACTGGTAAACAATATTTATAAATTAAAACAAAGGAGGAATTTTGTTAATGTAATGTTCTTTTTTTCATGAAACATTTTTCCCTCACATACTTATAACCCACGTGTTTGTGTGTGTGGGAGATTTTAAACAAAAATAAACTGTTCCCTCTAACAAAAATTTGCCTATGATGGCTATCACAATTTGAAAACATATACACAATGTTATAGCACTTGGCATTTTATGATGCACAGTATGCACGTATGTATTGCAAATGGTCAACAAATGGGGGTAAAAAATGTAACAAAACTTATTTTGACTAACAAGTTTTCCCCCATATTGATATCGTACATTTGTAACCTGCCAAAGGGGCAAACATGTTAAAAGTCAAAATTTGTTATTCATATTTTTAAAAAGATGCTTGTGGTTGGTTTTCAATTTTGTATCTTTCACAACTATAATTTACAAGCATGTGTGGCCCCACACTCATACCATGCACACACATGCAGGGCAGATAACACTGCTTTTCACTGACATCAGCATCCAACAACTATAAATAGACTTTCCCACACCTTGGACAGGGACCACAAGGAAAACACATGGGTAAATGTCCTAGCTAAGCTTTCTCTTGGGCATGATATATTATTCAATTTATGATTAAAATAAAAAATATGTCCAAGTGATATATACCAACAAATTGATATGAAAAGTTACTCACTAATTGGCAATGTATACTTGTATATTCAGCTGTGTAACACTGACATCCTAATTGTTATAACACAAGCCTTTGAACTGTCAACACTTTAGGTCACTGAAAGTATGAAAAGGTAGATAAAATATTAAACCTATAATTTTTTGGGCATTCTTGTGCATGATAATAATAAATAACTGAAATATTTTTATCAGTTTATACAAGTTTCACTCCTTTTTCATGGAAATTTCAAAATATTACATTTTTTTCATCTTACTTAAATCAAAATGCAAAGTAATAGCATGAAAATGAATATGCAGAATATCTAAAAAATGGCTTTCATATCCTCAAAAGTGACCTATCCCCCTCTCATAATATATCTATCTATACAGAATCAAGTATACTACATGTCATTTTGCTAGCCATTTCTATTAATTAACATCAAAGCACAAAAAATGCATAAGAAGGCAAATTCTCAATATTTTATTGTGACATTCATACAAGACATGAGGCAAGACTGCCCCGTATTCACTCTACTGTGATCGACCCAACAACACACACTGTCATTTCATGAAGTATTTAATCTAGTTTACTTCAAAACACAAAAAAATTGCATGAAAATGCAAAAATTCAATATTTAACATCGACATTCATTCAAGATGTAACACAAGACTGCTCATGTAGTTACTCGGAACATTGCAAAATATACTACATGTACCTGTCGGAAATGTAGAAAATCGATAAGTTACAGGTTAGGTTCCTACCTAAATTTTTTACCTGTTCAAAAACAAATGTTAGACTATTAAAAAAACTGAACAGATAAAGAAAAATCATTGTTATCTGCATTTGGCACAATTCAAAAGAACGTGTTTACATTTGGGTTCTGTGTGCCGCCATTTTGGAACACGTCAGTAACTTGATAGAAGATTCAGTGAAACCGATACTTAAACACTACTATGGTATATAAAATATAGCTTGAGAATATACTTTATCATTCTGTCAAGTGCATTAGTAAAATTATCAACATATCAGCGTATAAACGTCTGTTCATCTTACCTGTCTCTATGCCTGCTCCTCCCGCCAAATTGGCTAAGGCCGCCGCTTCAAGTTTTGAAAACGAGGCCAAATCTAATGTTCTCCAAAATAACCGTCATATGAGCCGGTGGCTCCCGGGCTGAAATCTGCCGTTTGCCTTTCAAGTTACATAGCTTTGGGTTTGCAGACTAAAAGGTGGGTCTTTTTTGCATTCACTAAGTTTCATATAAGCGCCGAAATGTATAGAAATAATTTTGGAGTAACCTCCCTTCGCATATATAGTTTAGATGCACTTGTTGACGTTCAGTACCAGTGAAATGTTATATTTTGTTGCAAAGTTATAGTTTTACTTTGTTTACATACAATGTGTAGGCCTACTAGCATACCTTTATCCGTTCTATTTCCTACATGTATGATTTTATCATTATATTTATTTTTAACAGATTCCCGAATTTCATATCAGCTGACAATAAGGGAAGAGGTGTTCTAGTCAAGACCAAGGAAAATTTATTTCCATATACGATTTTGTGTGATGGTGCTGTTGATGCAGGTGTGACTGAACAAGAGATGGTGTTTTGTAGAGTCTTGGATACTGTTTACCCTAGAAACCTTTCTCATAGCAGACAAGTTCTGGAACAATACTTTCTTCAAGTATTAAACAGGATGGGCTTTGACCCACAAGACTTCCACTGAGAGTGGCCTGCATTTAAAGAGCACATAGGTGGCATGTTTATAGTGAATAGGCCTAAAAGTAAAGATATGTGTATGGATTTGTTTCAAGGCTAGGAGACCAGACAAAGATTAGAATACATATAATAATGCTAATTGAAATTGCCTTGTTCACCCTGTCCACTTCACAGGTGGAGAGAGGATACAGTGCTCTCAAAAGAATCAAATCTGACTGGAGGTCAAGTTTGGGGATTATTATGCTTAAGTTATGCTTAAGTTTTTTAAAATTTTTAATGAATTTTACTTTGTTATGTATTTAATTACAAATTATATTCAAGAATTTTCAGCCGGGGATGATCTTAATTGTATGTCAGTTTTGGCAAAGGTAATATTCATAACTTGCTGAGGCAGGTGCTTCTCCTGCACTCAGAATAGACAGATCAAGTTGGCCAACGAGTTTATTGGAACCTTGTTATCTGCTTTAATTTTAAAGGCAAAAAGTTTCAAAAAAACTTTTAACAAGGTCAGTGCATATTCAAGAGGCTGAATGAACATTTCCCAGGAACAGTGCTTTAAGGACATGAATTTTAAATGTTTACTTAGTTTTGTTTATCACACAGATTTCAATATTTTGCATTTTTAAAAACAGAAATGTAAATTTTAAATAGATTAGGGATATTTTTTAAAATTATAATTGGAAGGGTCTAATTTTAAATAGTTTAATATGTAAGAGACAAAAATAGTACTAGTAAATAGAAATAAATCTTGATCAGTAAAATAAGAGAACAAGGCAGAAGTGCAGATCTTAATTTAATGATTAAACCGCCAATTAGGTGTTATCAGATGTGTGGTATCCTGTCTAAGTCTTTGTTTATATGAGACAAGCAGCAAATGAGTATACAGCTATCAAGACAGTTTAAATTCAGGAGCATAGTGGAAGGGTACAGAGTGTAGAAAAATCGGATTGAGGAAGGTATGTATTAGAGTAATGCATTGGATCATTTGGGCATCTAATCAAATTGAAAATGAGATAATTAATTGATCTAATTTGTAGTGTACCTTGTAAACATCATATATATATATATATATATATATATATATATATATATATATATATATATATATATATATATTACATTAAACAAGTTATAATTTATAATGAGAAACAAGGATACATAATGCAATCATTGTTTAGTCTCTTTATTTCTTATAAAACTGTGATCAATTGTTCATATTTCTTTAAATGCAGTTGAATCTAAAAAAAATGACGTTTCATTTAACTTTTGGTTTGTGATTTATTAAAAATTATCTATTTAATGTTATCCACAACTGCCTCCAAGGGACCATCATGATATATATAACTGAGGAAGACCCATGCTAATAAATAACATACAATTAACATGTTAGAGGGGCTGTCAGGGCAAATTTCATTACCTCACACGTTCTTCAGGATCGTTTATTTGCCAAGTTTTCTTTCCCTTTAATTTCTTTTCAATCCCTTAATGTGAGGTAAACACCATAGTTTGTTAAAAAATATTTTTTGCTAACCTATACATAATGGAAATGAAATGTGCATTGTGAAAATCTGACCATTTTGCTTACACAAAAGCTATAAATTTTAACTTGGGGATTGCTTTTTTGTGGTTTGGACTGATGATTTAGGTCAAGCAAAGACTGGTGAGAATAGGGAATTACTGTTTACCCTCGGAAATGAGTTTTTGGGACTTTTTTGGCCCTGGCAGCTCTGTAATAGTCCAATTGCATATTTAACCAGAGTAGAGTTTTCTCCACTGCGAANTCAGTTAACTAATAAAGGCTATGAATTGCTCAAAATAGAATTTGTGCAATGATTATTATTGATCTCATTAGAAAAATTTTCCTTCATCATTTTGCATTTTTGTAGACATGTACAGTTAATTGAAATTCACAATGTCTGTCTTTCAGAATACATCTGCAAATGGTTCAACACAACTCAGACGGAGGTTAAGAAGGCCATCACAGTAAAGTTGAACAATGTGCAAAAGACTTACCACAGTAAAGTTGAACAATGTGCAAAAGACTTTGGTCTGAAATTCTTCAATTATTAAGTGACTAAAGCGGTATGCTGACAATGGACACGGTATGGCCAGGGGAGGTTTTAGCCACTCATTCTGGCAGGAGTTCGAACTCACACAAGAAAAAGACAGTGACGCCACAGCTTGACAAGACATATTGGATACTTGTGATAACTTATAGAACTTATAATTAAACAGCAGTAGCAACACCATTAAATTTGCAAAAATCAATAAAACAATTCTCTAGTAAGCTGGTTGCATACCATACTGTGGAATATGTACATACATTTATACATATTAAATAAAGAATGTAAACATGATATTCTCTTTTTTGAGGGACCAGTGCTTATTACCAATTTTGCCAAAGATCCAACAATATATAAAAAGCTGTAAAAATATTCAAAGCAGTTAATATGAATTTCTATAGGTTCCTATAAGATTTCCTATAGGATCCTATAAGATTTCCTATAGGATCCTATAGGAAAAAGGGACAATTTCCTATAGGAAATCTTATAGGATCCTATAGGAAATTTTCGTAAGGGATATACTGATGAACACCCCAGAAAAGTGTAGTCCTTCATAGAGATTAACAGCCAAGCAAAAATACAATGAAAATAACTTAATGGTCAGCTGACAAACACTAACCAGTTATTTCCAGCATTCTCACCAAACACCTGAAGACTGGAAAGTAAACTTGGGGAAAGGCACAGAATGTATGGGAGTTACCAGGGTCTTCTCCACTGGTATTCTTGGTTTTTCAAAAGCAGCACCTTCTCAGTCAATATCTTCAGACTCATCATGACAGTCACGGGTATTTGGCAGTACAATTTAGACAATGGATGATTTGACACATGACATTTTACTTGCTCTTTGGGCCAGTGACCCCAGTGATTCAATGGCCCTAGGTTGGTTTTCAGTGGCCCAGGGCCAGTGGGTCACCCTTAATGTCAAGCCCTGTATATACAGTCATAAGATTATATATGTGTGCATTTTTTCCATCTAACGAAGAAGATTAGATACAATTATAACGTAAGAAAATACAATAGAGGGAGTGTGATAATGATAGGGTCGCTAAACAAATTTGACGGAATATAGTGACTAGCATAATCCTCTTGTCGCCTGGTTAGGCACGCCCCCTTAGAGTACTTATGTAAACAAAAGGTCTTCCCTAGAGAACTACCCTTTTGTTCAACAGCTTCGCGCGTGCAGCGGATTATGTATATAGTGACGCTGTACAGCTAACTGCAGTTAAATCTGTGAAAGCTGTTATTTAATTTATTCTGCTGTGTCGGACGTTGTGGGCCAGCCCAATGGTTCATTCACTCATTCTTTTCTGAAGATTGGTGATGCATATTTTGAATGCTTAATTATTTGCCCTCCTTCTAACAAGAGAAAGTAAAAGGGGAGAGAAACAGAGACAGTGTCAAATAAAAAGGGTAAAGAGTAATATAACATGCTGTACAATGACTGAGTCGTGAAAGGGGTATTGGACTTCTTTGCGTTAAAAACAAATTCATTTCGAAATCAAAAGAGCATTTTTTTAAGGGCGCGTGGGGGGGGGAGGTAAATAGTAACTCATTCCGTAATCCTTCTTGCACATTTATTTAATCGTATCAAAATGTTTGATACACAATGTTCACTAGTGTCATAGTTTTGGCGATTTATTAAAACCATATTTGTACAAAGTAGGTTAGCATAAGTTACACAAATGTAGGCAACAACCAGTGTGAAGAACAACTCCCTTTTTAAGTGAGGCAAGACAACCTATTCAAACTGATTATAACCTTGATAAAGACACAAGGCAAAGGAGTTATGTAAACTAGCGTGTGAAAACACATTCTTTGTCAATGTTACAAGACAATGGAGGCGACCAAGTGGAGTAATTACAATATACCCCTGTACAGTCAAAGAGAAATTAGTTATGAAAGCTTACTTCGGGTCAGCCCTTAATTTGCTTGTTCGAAAGAAAGAGATAGATGTCGCAACGCGAATCCTTTTATTAACCCTTCATGAGTTTGTGTAAAAGTGTGAAAAACAGGCAACGATCTCGAGTCGCTATTGATATTGTTCGCAATTAATATTGGAGTATACGCCTACATGTAAACATCAGACAAGGCGTTGAGATCGATAAAAGTGGGGGTTTATCTGAAAAATTAGATGCCATTTTTGTGAAATGACTTATCAAGTGATGTGCATGTACCTAACATGTTTAAATTCTTGATTTTTATTATTTGAAACATCTTCATACACGGCCTCATATTTATATTTCTCTCAAGCCATACTCATTTTATTGTATAACATGGGACTCTAAAGCACAGGGCATTGTGAAAGTTAATTGGCTTCAGAGACTTGTTATCCTTCATGCAGTTTTATAGTGTGGATGAACTAGAAACAGGCTTTACTTAGCTTTACTTAATTTACGTAAATTTAAACAAAATCAATCTGCAAGGCTTGCTTTGACTTGATGTTAACCTAACACTGGATTTAAAAGAAGAAACATAAATATGTTGGATGGATTAAATCACCGATACCGTTCTATTTAAACTTAACGTGGTCATAAACACAGTAACACAGATAATATTTATAAGTTGTCTGTCATTCAGCACGCATTATAGGCGAGTAGCCAAACAGTGACTATGATCAATCCAAGTAAAATCTAGGCAAGTATTGTTTACAAAATAGATCATGATGAATAAACCTACGCTTTAACGCTCAATGATATCAAAAATGATTCGACGCTTTAAAAATGGACCGGTTCAAGGGGCATTTTTTGTTTCAGCTAGGGGGACTTCAGGTAGAGGATTCAGTGTAGGTGTTTCCTCGGATGATAGCAGCATCACACCCTAGGTCTTAGCGAGTTGACTAGAAGCTTTTTGTCTAAGCATCCTATTTCTACTACTAAACTAATAACTCTTAACCACAAAGGTTTATGCGGTAAAAATATTTAAACTAAATGAGGTGCATTGACAGAGGCACAAGTACAATCCAACGCCAACGTGCAACAGGGGAAAGTCTGACAGTGTATTACATAATATATGAAAGTGCGGTCAATATTAACAGTGTAAGACATCAGTTAAAGAGGAGGGGGTCTTACTATCTTTTGTTAAACGCGACTGTTATTATCTCTCGAACAAGCTTAAACCATGCCTTATACAATTACTGTGTCTCCGGCTGTCGTGCAGAAACGGCATGTCGAACATATTTTGCTACAGTTACAAACAGAGCAAACTAGCGACTTGTTCTAGATCGCTCTAGTAGGAAAGCATAAGTGCGGCGCCCGGGCAAAACAATCAACTACCCGGTCTAACATTCATATCTTAGCGTTTACATAGGTCGCGCAAAGAGCTAAGTACATATGACGCGCAGGGAGCTAAGCAATTAGCCTTGACAAAGTGGTCCGTTTTTAAACAACAACAAGAAAAAAGAACGCCTTGTCATAGTTATGAGACAAATCGCTTGCAAGGTGCAACAAGGGGGGTGGCTGACAGTGTGGTCACACTACATGTTTATGAAAGTACGTTGAATCAAGGAGTTATAAGTTATGGCCCTGATAATGGGTTGACACTCACCGCGTTAGCTGCGACAATGATTATTTCTTCACAGCGATTTATTCATTCAATTATTAAATCATAATTTATTTATTATTTATTAATTTAATTTAATGATTTAAATCATCTAATTTTTATCTATTTTTTATTTGATTCTTAATGTAACCTAATTATTTACTTTATTCTTTAAATAATATTTTTTATTTATTTATTTATCAAGCCCGTAGCCAGCAATTTTAAAGGGGGAGTGTCTTTTTCTGAAAAAGTGGACCTTTTACCGAAAAATCCCCATGTACTTACATGTATATATATATACTGTAAGCAGGACCAAGCAAACTACATGTCAATTCACAATTCGTGTAACCTTATCAACACCAAAACACATAAATGGCATCAAAAGCAAATATTCAATGTAGAACTGCAACATTCATACAAGATTCGAGATAAGTCTTTGCATTTGTCACTCGACACATTGATCATGACAGTAAATATACACCTTGTTGGAAATGTCGAAAATCTGCAAGTTACAGGTCTCCGCACATCTTAATTTTTCTATATGTTCAAAAACGAATCTCAAACTATCAAAATACATGAGCAGACAAAAGAAAAAAATTCTTAAGCTGTATTTGGCACAATTCAAAAGAGCATGTTTACATTTCCGTTTTACGTGACGCCATTTTGATACACGCTACTAACTTGGGCGAATACTCAATGAAATCTATACATGAACATTACTTTGGTGTACAAAATAAAATTTAAGCATATACTTTATCGTTCGGTAGAGTGTTTTTGTAGAAAAATCAACAGGGCCCGGTTTCATCAAGGCTGGATAGGCTATCCTGTGGATAACACTATCCATGGTATAAATCTCTTATTCTCTGGATAGTTATCCTCTGTGTAAATTTGTGTTTCATAAAGGCTGGATAAAGAGCATGATAGTAATACAATGGATAAAAATGTATCCAATACCATATTTGGAAAAAGACATTCCCACAATGCAGTTGGTTGCTATAAACATTATAAAAGCCATGATAGTTGCAAACAAAAAGTGGTCTATACCATATTTGGAAAATAAATAACCCATAATAAACAATATTCTAAGTATATTTCAAGATGGTACATTCATGAAAATAATTGGGAAAATATCTACAGGATATTTTAGTGTCAGTGTCAATAACACATCACATTGCATTAGTTGTGCCTCATGCAATGTTTACACAGATTTGCAGTTGAAGGGCAAGGTCGTGACATACTTTCTAACAAAATGGCTGACTTGGCACATTTGGCAGATTCTGTCGATAGCAGTGTAGACATATTTCGTCGATTTAAAAGGTATGTTTTAGTAAAATAAAGTTAATTGGTCTCCCAGGGAGATTGCATGGGTTTTGTTCGTAGCAGGCGCGATGTCAACTTTGATAAAGTCTGTTATGTAATCTATTGATTCAGCATCACTTAAATCATCAAAAGCAAACATACATCTTCTAAAATTCTCTTTCTAATCATTCTTCGCCTGTGAAATCTCATAGGATTTACTTCCAAAGCAAACAGGTTCGCCATTTTTGATGATTTAACAGCATGATAGCAGATTTATCCCACCTATTTTGAGCGGACAACTTTATCCTCTGGATAAGCTGATTTATCCCCTGGATAACGCTATCCACTGTTGATGAAACGCACTATCCTCTGGACAGCTCTATCCAGAGGATAGCGGCCATTTTTAGCCATAGGATAGCGCTATCCAGCCTTGATGAAACCGGGCCCAGATCATTGTATAATCGTCAGGGCCCAGTTTTATAAAGGACGTTTAGCACTAACCACCGGTTAAATCCAGTGTTTAACTTAAACGACGTTTAACCGGGTTTCATAAACGTCGTTTAGCACTAACCAACGGTTAAATCTCCTAAACGGTTGGTTAAATTTATACGATCAAGGGAGGTAGTTTAAATTCCTTAACCGCCGGATAAAAATGGCAAACCTGCTGCGGTTTGCCAGAAATCCTCGCAGATATATACCTTTTAGACTGAGAAGAGACAGAAATTTCAGTAGAGATTTATTTGATTTTGCTGGAGCAACTGAGCAAGAACTCATTGAAAGATTTAGATTCAGTAGAAATTCGATACTGTACTTAGAAAACTTACTTCACAACCAAATAGCTCCAGAGACAGAAAGGAATCATTCTTTGAGTGTTAGAGAGCAACTTCTAATAGCACTGCGATTTTTCGCCTCCGGTTCTTTTTTGCAAGTTGTGGGGGACACCGTTGGGCCCAGCAAATCGACTGTAAGTCGAGTGGTCAGAAAGGTGGCCTTGGCTCTGTGTGAACATCAAGCTGACTTCATCAAATTTCCTGTTACACCCCAGGCTAGCGCAGGTATGAGTGACGGTTTTTTTTTAAGGATAGCTGGTTTTCCGGGATGTATTTGTTGCATTGACTGCACTCATGTGAGGATTCAAGCGCCTAGTGAAAACGAACCAGCGTTCGTGAACAGAAAAAACTTTCACAACATTAACGTACAGGCCGTATGTGACCACAAAGGTGTGTATTTTGTTTAGAAATTTTAATTCAAACTAATGGTCCTTACCGGCAAAAAAAGTGAAAAATAACTGTAGATGAGACACTGTCATTCCGGCGAGTGAGCGGGGTCATGCCGATACTTCCCCGCACCGTTACTCCCCCGCACCGATACTCCCCCGCACCGATACTCCCCCTTAGTAAATTTTGGCACATCGATACGACCCCACACCAATAGATCTCTGCATCGATAAACCCCCTGTAAAATTGCCGTTATACGCGCACCGTTACTCCCCCGCACCGATACTCCCCCGCGTTGTTGTTTCCCCGCACCGTTACTCCCCCTATGCAATTTTGACGAAACTGAGGATCGAGTAACAGAGTCAACCCTCCATTTAATTATACAGGTTAGGGTCAGTCTAGGTAAGTGGATCAGAATCTACGACCCGTTTAAGTCCAAATTTTGCGGAGAATCTCATGTACTGTACCACGCAAGTCCTTTATGCGAAATTTCGAGTTCGCACGTATGTAAGCACGTACGGAGGATATTGAACATTTCCAATAGATTCTACGAATAATCTGCGAACAGCGAGGCTGCAAGCGTAATTTGCTCCCTTTCTAAGGAGTTTGCGATTGGTTTGCAAGTGAGACTTGCCTGGTCCAAGATGCACGCCGCAAGAAATGAAGGAGAAAGAGCCCTTTTCGTGTTGAGTACGGCGCACGCCCTCACATCTATAACGAACAAACGACGGGACTGCGAGTATAAAAGGCGTGCTCACGACGCATGCTCGTGTCTCGACAATTTCGTTGTGCAACAATTTTCAAAAATTTTGAATTTTGCTCAATTCAGATTCTAATCTAATTCAGATTCAAAAGACAAGGGAAAGAAGCTTAAAGAGTAGAAAAGAAGGTTGGAGGAAAAAGACAGAAAACGAAGCTTTAGCACTTCTTTTTTATTACTTAATAATTTTACGAATTCATCGTTGCCTGAAAAAAAAAGACATAGCTGCGTTATCTTAGATTAAAACTAACTTTGCCTTAAGTTAATAAAATAAATAAATAAATAAATAAATAAAAGGCCGTACAATATATATACAGTAACTACTGAGTACAGTAGGAGAACGAAATTAATTTTGCAAAAACATTTCTCAAAAATCACAAGAAAGAGCTGTAGACCTACGTACTGTCAAGCTGCACACTAAGTCTGAGATCGACTTCGTGTAACGTTCTTTATTTTTCCCAATATATTTCGAATAAAATTAGTCAATTCTGGGTCCCAAGAGATTGGTGCATCTTGAAAAAAAAAGCATTATAGAAAGTGTTGTAAATTACGAATGGGGTTTACAAAGCCAAGGAGTGTTTTTGCGGAGTATCGGTACGAGGGAGTATCAGTGCGGGGGAGTATCGGTGCGGGGATGTAAAGAAGCGGGGAAGTATCGGTGCGAGGGAGTGTCGGTGCGGGGGAGTATCGGTGCAGGGATGTAAAGAAGCGGGGGAGTATCGGTGCGGGGGAGTATAGGTACGTAACCGAGTGAGCGGCCATCTTTGTGATATGACCTTTCACCTTGTGGGGAACCCCCTTACGACCATCCCGGGGGCCCCCACATTACATTAAATACCTTTTTAATAATAAAACCCTAGGGGTTTGTGCATAATGGGCTCACAACTTTGGATAACGCTATCTGTAATATTGCTACAGGGATTCCCAGGTTCCTTGTCTTAAATTCTGCACACGGAAAAGAATGAAACGACTCCATGTTGTAACTTCAACAGAATATATTTTGCCACACTAAAAGTTACATGAGGCAAGTATGACCTCTCTCCTCCTCTCTCTCCAATATCCTCCCCTAGATTTAAGTTTACAGGTTTCTTTATACTAAACTTTATCAGTTAAACTGTCCATCACCTAACTTAAAAACTGATCGGTTACTTCAAACACAAGTCCACCCTTTCCTGGTGGTCACTCCTAATAACACCCTGTAATCTAGTTCTAACAGATTACTGGCTTCGGAACAAAGGACATTAAAATTTGAACTGCAAGGTGTGAAGCATTATCTGAACAACTTGTACAACTTGGCTTCCCATGTCTGAATTTTATCAAACAATGGCTTCCTCTGATTGAGTTAATACAACATCATGTATGAAAGTTTTAAAAGTACTAATTACACTTTTTTTCTATACACTATGGTTCCTGACATATTCACTGCTTACATTATTATTAAAACTTAAGGTACATAATATAACCCTTTTAATGCAGTAGGCTACATATTAAGAAAGAAAAATGTCATAAATATTCTATTTTTCTTTGTTTGGGAAAGGGAGGAATACGTCGGAGACATTTAATAATTCATGGACGATGTCAATAATTTCAAGTCATAACTAATATTATTCTCCATAATACATTGTGTCAATTTTGAAGAGGCTGAGTAAGGCTTGTTTACCTGTCACATTAAGAAGCCAGTGATAAGAAGTGCATGAAGCCATTGGCTGGAGTACGTACTAAAAGTGTGTAATATTGAATAGAGAATCAGAATGTACCTAAGCCGGCAACGAGTTCACATTAAACGATTGAAACTGGTCATTTTTGTCAGTGTGGATTCCTCTGTAGCGATTTAGACGTAACGATTTAGACAGCGAATCTGGAAGGTTACACTAACGCGTTATCCTAACTAAAGTATCCAACGGTGTCCGCATTTCGAGCTCAATTCTAAATTTGGGTTATATCTAAATTTGCGCGGTTCCGGACAACCTTGCACCGAGTAGCACCGACTGCATTCCTTCAGAATGTAAATAAGGCATGACTAATCGATGTGTGCGATAATGATTTTGTTCTTCATGCCCATTCGTTATATGTAGCTACCCCCTGATTATTAAATTG
The DNA here is from genome assembly GCF_001039355.2 of Lingula anatina. The sequence goes on along the minus strand of NW_019775465.1, from coordinate 79,300 downwards.
AAACAGGGCGTGGTTAAGTTTTGGTTTCTTTATAAAACATGAAATAATTATAATATAAAATGTTTAAATATAAATATTTATTAAATTGCAGGGAAATTCACAAATATTGTGGCAAAGTGGCTAGGGAGTGTCCACGACTCGCATGTATTTAACACCTCCTCTCTCGGAAGAGAGCTAGCAAGGCATAATACATCAGAGTTGGGTACACTTCTTGGTGACAGCGGATATGCCTGCAAACCATACCTGCTAACACCATACCTGAATCCCACCACCAGGGCCCAAGAGAGGTTTAACAGATCCCATAAAGTAACACGGACATTGATTGAGAGAGTATTTGGAATATGGAAAAGAAGGTAACTAGCTTGCAATATCCACCAAAAATTGCTATAAAATTATGTTTGTGAATATATATGTACAGGGGGCTCATGCTGGGGGGGGGGGGAGGGGGGGTCACTGCTTCTTTGCTTCATTTAAAAATGTACCAGCCAATGCATTTAATACTTAAATATTCCATTAATTTATTCAGTTACTATATTTTCCAAATTTTGCTGTCTACATAAATTATTTGCTTCTATTGGGTATTCTATTTATTTCCAGATTTCACTGCCTTCATGCTGAATTACGAATGTCACCAGGGAGGGTGTGCAATATCATTGGTGCGTGTGCAGTCTTGCACAACATAGCTATTATTAGGAATGAGCCACTGCCAGATGGAAATGACCCTGGTCCAGGCCCAAATATGGGAATTCAGTACAATGGCCCTGAAGATGGTAGGGCCGTAAGGGACCATGTGGCAAGGGCATTTTTCTCTTAATAATAATAAGAACTATGAATATAGCCAAGAAGAAAAAACTTTAATATATTTTGATGTAATATATACTGTTTAATTTTAAATTTAAGTTTCAAGTACAAAGAACTGTAATATTATTTTAAGTAATAAATTGATCTATTTACATGTATATACATACTACTGTAACATTTACTACTAGTACATGTATATTGTCATATTGTACATATGATGTTGATTAATAAACTAATAATATTTTAATACTGTAATTGACAATGAGTAAAGATATATTAACATTTAACATTTTAGAAACATTTATACAACTATAAGTCATGTAAATCTGCAAAAAACAATAATATGCCTGCTTTGCTGTTGACAAAGAGTATTGATATACATAAACATTTAACAATTTAAACATTTTATACAACTATTGGATAACCTGGAGGAGAACCTTCCAGAATGATCTGCAAAGAGGCAACATCAGGTGGGAGGAGATAGAGAAGGCCTCTGCCGACCGGACAAGTTTGAAAAAGTTTGCCACCCAATGCCCAACGTTGGACAGGAGGAACTAATAATGCATAATAAAATAATCTGAAAGAAATTTGCTTTTAGAGATCCCACTGTTAGAGAAGCAACTTTTGTTAGCAATAAATTAACTAGCTCTATTCAGTTGCTAAAAGTTGCTTTTCTAATAATTGAATCTCTAAAAGCAGTTTCTTCTCAGTTAGCTTGGCATTAATTGCCTCCTGCTTCAAAACTTGCTTCTGTAGAGTCTCCAACTCTGATTCTGTTTTTTCTACAATGAAGAAAAGAGATATATCATATGCTGTAATGTTACCTATGCAAAAGTTCAAGCCTCTTATTTAAAAAAATGTTATTTTTACTTAACATAACAAATGAAGACAGATACTTTCGGTACAAGCACAGACAGTATAACATATTGTGTATAACTGAAGTCTGTATTGGCTTTTCAATATGTCTTACCTGTTCTTGACATGCTACATGTATGCTTCTTTCTTTTCTTTGGAATTTGGGGTACATCTTGACTTGTGCTTGTATAGTGGGGACGGGAGGCGGGGATGGGAATGGTGGAGGATCTGTAAATAGTTGTAAAATTATATAATATTTACCTGTAATAAAAATACATACACTGTATAACACTACTAGTATATTTTACTTTTTTTACTTTTTTTTAATAACTATCCATAATCTGGTAAAAACTAGTTTCCTTTTGAATATTTTTATGATATTATTATTATTATTATTATTATTATTTTATTTTTTTTATTTATTCATTTTTTAAAAAAAGTACATAGATTTATAAACATACTTTGGTAATCTAAATCATCTAACAGTGATTCAAAATCCACTGTGACTATATCATCTGTACTTCCTTGCAAATTGGGGATTTCTGCCATTTCAAAGAACAAAGAAAATTCACATCAATTAAAACAATTTGCATTTTCAATTATTTTAATTATTTTATTGAAATAAAATATTTGTTTTGATTTTAGAGAATTGATACAGTATGATATCATTTGTGAGAGTAAAAATGACATGGAAATGGCATTAGCAAATTTCCCTTATTTTAGTGTATGTGGGAGAGTGGGTATCTAAGTTTCTTTATATAAACAAAAGAGACACAAGTCCATTGTAATTTTGCTCAAGTACTCTTGCCTGGCACGCAATGATCTCGTGACCCAGTTCTGAGCTGTCACTCACTTTTGAACCGGTCAAAACAAGTGCGCTCAAACGCAGTTCGGTTTCACCGTTTGATTCATGGAGGAGCTTACGCTGTATTTTTTAACTCATTTGCCAGGATTGGATAGGATATTGGGATTATAATCACTTATCAACATGTTTAGTTCGAGGACAACGATGCCCATTACTGTTAGATCTCTTCACAGTCGAGGAAATATTGTTTTTTGTAGTTTTTCTGAAACATTTTCGACGGCATGGGAATGGGACATTACGACAGTAGTGCATCGGAGGTTTTATCTTAGAGTAAAAGAGGCCAAGAACAATGCACTGGATGGAAATACATGTCTAAATGTTCAACGCAGGTTTTTATCATTATAAAAGGTAACAATCACATTAGTTGCTTTTTCTTGAGTTCCACCAATAGAAAATGTTTCGACGAGCGTAAGGTCAAGGTCATTTGAAATGCACGTCTCCGAAGCAGACGACAAAGTGTATTATCGTCAGCATAGCATTTATAAAATCACTAATCTATTTATTAAATCAATAATTGTAAAAAAAAAATTAAGCATTAAATAGGCCTACCTGTTGTCTCAAAGCCGTCGGATACGCCATTAAAGGCTGGGTCATCCTTGTGTAGTTCAATTATCTTTTCCGTTGTGGCATCCAGGGGTGGAGCAGGAGCTCCACCCCCAGTCTTGCCACTGTGGCTGCGTAGCCCACAGTGGGCCTTCTTGGCCGCAGTAACCAGCTGCCGCCACTTTTCCTTACATTCCTCGTGCGTTCTGCTTGCTGTACCAACAGCAGTGATTTTTCTGCTAATCTTGATCCACACATCAAGCTTGGACTTGTTGTCCAAGCTTGATGTGTGTTTGTTCCTGATTGTGCTGTGGTCTGCTTCCACGAGTTCTACTAGTAAAGCCTGCTCACTTACGGTCCTGGGGCCGTATTCTCAAAACTTTGTAATTTACAACAATTTGTAACTATTTACGTGAATTTGTATCTTAGACTTACACGGTATTCTCAAAACTCTTGTAAGTCTCGGACTTATAAACTCTTGTAACTTTTCACGTAACTTTCCGGAAGTAACGTTTGGTCCATGAAGAACCCGCATCGACGTATTTTACTGCCGTGCTTTGCAGCGATAAAACGCTTATCTATACATAAAACTATCTTGAAATATATTAAAAATTATTCAGAAAGACGTTTTCCAATATTTTCTTACAAGTTTTTGTCGGAAAATCCACTCATTTTGAATGTGCTTCCTCCGACATGCGAGCTCAGAAATCGAACTTGGTTCCTCTTGTGGGATTCCCCAGCTGGGATTCCTGTTACGCCTTCGCGGCCGAGTGCCTTATGAAGGTACAAATAACAATGTACTTACTGGTATCTCAGAGTTAAGAGCCGTAAAGAGCCAAAGAGAGCCGCAAAGAGGACCAAAAAAGCCAAGAACACAGAGGCTAGAGCCAAAAGTCCCAACAAAGAGACCGATTTATTTCAAGTCGGACCTTATATACAAGTTCAGATAGTACACGTTTACCAATCAGAACCAACTATACAGTGAACAGTTTTACCTTTAGGTTACCAATCACGGGAGAGATTCAAACTTGCACACCGGACAACACTTAGCAATATAAAATAATCTCATCTAACGCACTATATCGTCACACTCTCCCCCCTTTTGGCGAACAAAACTCCCCCCTATTATTACAATATAAACAATTACTTTAAATTGTTAAACTAACAATTACTACAATTCAACTATTATTATAATACAACAACTGAACTTTACCTCGTACTTTACCTTTAAAATAAGCAAGTAAAGCAAATAAGTTATTATTGTTATATTCTAATTCGCTTACGCTTAAACGTATATAAATTATTTATCGTCTAATAACTCTCAACGAATAAAACCACTTCATCTTCAAACACCAAATCATTTATTTATAAATAGGAATGAGTCGATGTGCCTCTGCCTGTGTACAGACGATACAATATTACATACAAACTTTTGCTCCGTCACCAGTTACATTTCCCGCATAGCCTAATTCCAATTCCGGTATAGTTCGTACTTACATGAATCTGATAATTTTATAACGTATAATCAAACCCCATCTTTATACAAATGTTTTTATACAAAAACTTTTATTTGGAATAAACTGGAATGTCTGTACATTAGCGTAGCTCGACTTCGAATGATCGTTTCCCTTCCTCACGTGATCTGTTCACCTTTTGAATACAGCGCCCCCTGTACCTCCTAATGACCTTTCTCCTAAGACACGTCATCGTTGACCCGTTAAACGACAATAAATACAT
>NW_019775465.1:4625-72179 GCF_001039355.2 Lingula anatina | reverse complement strand
GCAGTCTATCAGGTATGTAATAATGATAGATTTAAACTGATATCTGCATATCAGGTGACCAAGGTGACCGATTACTCATAAATAATAATTTCTCCAGGTCTTGAATCTTTCACAGGCAGATTTCATTGACCATACTGATAGTCATAGCACACATGATATTGCTTGTGTAAAACATTTTATAGCAAAGCTATTTGAGGTAACATGGACTTATTTATCCCATGTGGAAGTAAAATTATCAAGCGACCGGGCCTCAGAGGCCCGGTTTCCAGGAAATGGGACTAACTTTTGGAAAAGTTAATTTCTACATATGTTGTAAATTATTTCAAAACTAATTATTTATCCATTGATGGGGTATAAGTTGCTTGAGGATTACATGAAAGGAACAGGCTCAAAACCTCATGCGAACGAAGAGAGAGCAAAAGATACATGGGTCCGGGCCTGCGAGGCCCCTGAAAGGTGATTGAGGGTTAAGCATGTCACTGGTTACTATTTCCTTTTTTATTGTTCTGTTACATGACAGTCTTTTTGCTGCTTCCACGATATTACTAATCAAAGCGTTATCGCAAGGATTTCGTGTTATTCCAGCAATATCATGAACCCATTTTAAAGCATATTTCACATCCTGTATTGCTCCTGGTTTACTCTCTTGTTGAATTAAACTTAACATATATAGTGCAATGTGATTTGTGGATGCCGGGAATATGTTAATCTCTGTAAATTTCCCTGCCCAATTCTTCCACTTTTGAAATATATAAGTATACTTTTTCACCGTATTATCTGCTCTAGATTTCAATACAATACTTGGTAATTCTTTACTCAATCTTCGTAAAGTTGCATTATTGAAATCCTTTAATTCCGTCCAAACTCCAGATTGGAATACCTGTAAATACAAATAAAGTATTTTGATGAAAACACACCAGTTTATGTTTACTAATATAAAAGCCCATTTTTAAAACATTTCAAATGTTCTTTTCATGCATTATACTGTTTTCAAAAGCCAATCCAGACAATCCTATATTTTCTCTTTTAACAAAAAAGACTGAATTATCCATTAACTCTTAACCATCGTTAAGAGTAAACAATTAAAAATGCTTTCATTGCCATTTTTTTTTTAAATTGTTGTGCCAACTTGGCAAATTCTATATATCTGTACCATAGCTTAGTTTGTACTTTTACCAGCTAATATTGTATTTGACAATCATGAAACAAAATTAATCAATACGATTATGTATAGACATTTTGTACACTGTCCATCCTGATTATCAACTTTCATAATAACACACCTTCATGCCACCAGACTTTTCAAATATATGGATTTCATTTAATGTTGTATAATATTTGTTGCATCGTCAATCCTGACTAGCAAAACTATATCATAATTCACCTTTATCTCATCATACTTTTCAATTGAACTTTTCAATTCTGTATAACAATTGTTGCAGTGTTAATCCGGACTATAAACCTTTATAAAATATACCTTCATCCCATAACGCTTTTCAATTATAAATTTCAACTCTGTATAACATTTGTTGCAGTGTCAATCCTGACTAGTAACCTTCCTAAATTATACCTTCATTCCATCAAGTTTTTTCCCAATATAAATTTCAGTTTTGTATACCATTTGTCGCAGTGTCAATCCTGACTGTCAATTTATATAAAATACATCTTCATGCCGTAACAACTTTCAAATATATATTTCAATTCTTTTTAACATGTGTTGCATTGTCAATCCTGACTGGCAACCTTCATAAAAATACACCAACATGCCATAAAACTTTCAAATATATATTTTTTATTTCTGTGTAATATTTGTTGCAGTGTCAATCCTGACTTGCAACCTTCATAAAAATACACCGTCATTCCATCACACCTTCTACATATAAATTTTTAATTCTGTATAATGTTTGTTGCAGTGTCAATCCTGACTTGCAACCTTCATAAAAATACACCGTCATTCCATCACACCTTCTACATATAAATTTTTAATTCTGTATAATGTTTGTTGCAGTGTCAATCCTGACTTGCAACCTTCATAAAAATACACCGTCATTCCATCACACCTTCTACATATAAATTTTTAATTCTGTATAATGTTTGTTGCAGTGTCAATCCTGACTTGCAACCTTCATAAAAGTACGCCGTCATTCCATCACACCTTCAACATATAAATTTCAATTCTGTATAATGTTTGTTGCAGTGTCAATCCTGACTGGCAACCTTCATAAAAATACACCATCCCATCACGCCTTTGAAATATAACCTTCGTTTTTAGAAAATATTCTTGTATTAAAATCCTGTCTCCCCATCAATCCTGACTGCCAAAACTTTATCCTTAAATTTCTGCGACCCTATGTAAGATTGCTTATTTTTCCCTTGCTTAAAAATACCCTTGTTACCTAAAATAAGAACATCTTTTATGTACATTTTCCACTTCATATCTCTGTCAAATATCATTGGCCAAAATGCAGCCGACTTCCAACTTGGAACGACTAAAGTGCCTTTTGCTTTACAATTTAATAAATGGTTTATTGCCTTTGGTACAAAACCTACAGGTGGAACTATCCAATTATTCTCATGCTGCCAAGTTTGTAAAAATGCGTCTGTTGCCTCTGTATTTGAATTCCAAAATCTTGAATTAAAACGGTTTGTCTTTGTATTTTCAAAATTCGCAAATCTATCTACAGTGTGAGGTCCCCATTTTTTATCCAAAAATTCGAAAAAAGAAGATTCTACCTCCCAGTCGTCTATGTCTACCAATTTGCTGATATAATCTGCTTTTTCATTTTTTGATCTAGGTATCCAGTTTACTGTCAAACTGATTTCATGACATGTACATAAATGATATATTTGTAAAGCTAAATTTTGTAGATCACGTTTCATAGATCCTGCCTGTACAATCCTCACGACATTTTGATTATCTGTGTACCAACCTATTTTACTTCTTTTTATAACTTTAATAAAAGCTTGTAATGCAATTGCAATTGCTTTCCACTCCCTCCATGTGGAACTTTTCTCCTTTTCTTCATCTGACCACATTTTGTGACAAATGTCAGATTGACAACGTACCAAATAGGCACCACATGCATATAATCACTAGCATCTGAAAATCCAAAGATTTTGTGTATACCTTTGTTGTTACCATAAAGAGTGAGTATTTTTGTTTCATGTCAGTATGAAATGCACATTGTACTGGTACAAATGAACATGTGCATGTACCTACAGGTTGGCTAGTATAAGCAGTAAAAAAATGATAATAAAGGATTTTGTAAATAAATAAAAAACNAACTATCCAATTATTCTCATGCTGCCAATTTTGTAAAAATGCGTCTGTTGCCTCTGTATTTGGATTCCAAAATCTTGAATTGTATTGAACGAAAATTTTTGCATTCGTCCCAACTGTTTCTATCATTGATTGCGTGATACATATTTCTTGTCATTAATCTACTTATATCTCCAATAACAGTTGACATTGATATAATTTTTCCCGTAATTCGAGCCAGCTCACGTGCCGATGTCATATTAATATTTTGCATCAGTTTTCTAATATCATTTTTCAATTCTGAAACCCTTTTTTCTGTGATTGATATCGTACCCTGTATCAAATTCCAATGAATACCTAACCGATCAATCTCTTGAACTGGTCTCCATATACTCTTTTCATTATTCACTACGAAACCCGATTTTTTCAAGTCTCCCCTCACTTTGTCTGAATATTTTTTGCACATCTCAAAATCATCACTAAATCCAAATCCATCATCCAAATACAACACTATAGGTATAGACCATTCTCTCCAGTGTTTAACCAAACATCTTAATACTTTGGTAAAAATGTAACCTGCTGAAGATATCCCAAAAGGTAAAACTGTGTAAACGAAATATTTAATTTTTCCTTGAACAACCCAAGAAAATCCCAGAAATTATTGCTGTGACTCAACAATATCTATATGATGATAACCATTTTTTAAATCAAAACTAAATGCAAATCCTTTTGAATTTACGTACTGTAATGCAATTCTTGTATCCTCAAATTTAATACTCTCTTTCCAAATGTATGTATTTACACATCTCATATCTAAAACCAAACGTTTCTTTTTCCCATTTATTGCCACCGTCAAAAGATTAACAACTTGTGGTATCCCTTTAAATTCTTTGATACGGCCTGATTGTAACAAATCTGATATTGATTCTTCACAAAATCCTTATTGTCTAATGCAGACTTATTGTTTTTCATAATCATTTTTGGTGGTGTATTTATAAAAGGAATAACATATCCTTGTTTTATTACATCTAATACATACGTATTGGCACAAATACTTTCCTAAAAAGCTACATTTTTCTTCAATCTACCTTTCACATTGTCGCTATTATACTTATCTTTTAGAGTTGTATCTGTCTTATTGACTGCCGACCTGTGCGTAGCTGTTGTAGCTTGGGTTCGGTTCCGTGTTGTTTTGAAAATATGACTGCTTTTGCTGGTTAAATTTGGAGCATTCTGCTCGCCAGTGACCGTATTGTCCACGTCCAAAACACTGGTCATACTTGGACGGTTGACTTCTTTTGGCTCGAAAAAGCCTTTTGAATGGCCCTGAACCTGAAAAATTGGCTGAGGCTGTATATTGAACAGGCATATTGAAATAGCTATTATAAACACCAGACCTACGTTGACCGACATTGTTGCGTTTCTGTTTTTTCTGGCGCAATTTTCTATTTGCTCTTATCTGGGCTGAACGAATTTTCTTTTCGTCTTCACTATCATCTGCAAGATCATCGGATTGATATTCTTCCACAGCTTCCCAACCAGCATCCGATTTGTTCGCCAATCTTATAAGCTTGTTACGTTTCTTAATTTGATCTACGGACCTTTTGAGTAACTGTCTTCCAGACTTCACTTCCCCTTTCTTAAAGTAACTTTCTGCAATTTCAAGGTTTTCAAGTACTTCAGTGTTAAATTCAAATTGTTTTTTGTTTCCTTTGAACTTGAATTCAATTTCATGGGATGACCTCAATTTTTTGTTTTCTGCTATATTTTTCTTGGACAGTTCTCTTTTTAATCCTTTAAACTTTTGATCCATATAGGATTTAAACAAATTGAAAGTATCAGCAAGATTTGAGCCAACTTCACCTGGTATTTGTTGGCCACTCCCTTCATTTTCAAACTCTCCGCTCTCCTCGGTCGAGTAGTTTTTATCCTCTTTGTTTGATGTAAAGTGTTTTACTCTAATTCAATAGCAGAAACAAACACTTCTGGTACTTACTGAGAGTATTGCCTGGTCCTTCTGTTAATGTGTGGCACTATGCTGTGAGAGTACGTCAACTTGGAGGAGCTTTGTACTTCTTCACTGGTGAAGATCTACCGGGATCTAGGGCGTCACATGGGCTGGTGTTAGTTTATATGTGAGCGCCCCTGCGCAGTCCCCAAATGCGCAGCAGACATCCCNTAAAGTGTTTTACTCTAATTCAATAGCAGAAACAAACACTTCTGGTACTTACTGAGAGTATTGCCTGGTCCTTCTGTTAATGTGTGGCACTATGCTGTGAGAGTACGTCAACTTGGAAGAGCTTTGTACTTCTTCACTGGTGAAGATCTACCGGGATCTGGGGCGTCACATGGGTTGGTGTTAGTTTATATGTGAGCGCCCCTGCGCAGTCCCCAAATGCGCAGCAGACATCCCAGGATGCTCTTGGCAGTGACAAAAACACTACACTCCCCCCAGTTTTATTGAAAAAGGACAGAGTATATACAAAGAAATCTCCCAGAGGTCTACTAAAGTTGAAATAGAGAAAAGAAAAATGAAAGTGAAATCTATCCCCCCTACCCCCTGTAGTGACATGCCAAATAGAAAAATACAAGGTCCTGCAGAGTTAATCCCTTAAAGGATATTTACATATATACAAATCCCATGCCAGTATAAAAAGAATGAGTCCAGCTCAGACTAGATAACAGACAGAGGAGATATGTACAGACAATGTACAGACTATATACAGAGTGCCCAGTAACTCTGCATTTCCAGATTGATAGAATTTAGAGTAGACCCCTGGTTCTCCACAAGGCCATATTCAAGAGTTAACCATACTAGCGATGTAAGATCTTCTAGAACAGTATACTTTACTAGTGATGTAAGATCTCCTAGCAAGTATCACTACAAGTGTTGTAAGAACTCCAGGTAGTAAACTCTACGACAGAATCATCCCTGTGGAGGTTATGTCCCATGGTGATACAATATCTACCATGAACACCGAAAGTAATTTCTCTAAAAGAACCAGAATGATGTAAAATCTCTTCTTTACGGTTTCCTTAATAGAGACGAAATAAAGTGGTGATGATGTAAAATCTCTCACCAAACATCAAGATACAGAGCCCAAAAAATTGACTCTTTGAATACCACTCCTCATTAAACTGAGCATAAAGAAAAAACCAGAAATACTGAGATAGTCGAAACATGACATTTTCTCAGATTTTTAGTACAAACAAAAAGAATCAAACCAATGAACCACTGAATTTTCTCCAAAAATACAGATATATTGCCATATTGAACTATTTCAGTTCATTTCAAAATTGCAAAATTTCACCATTAAAAATAACTGAAAGATAGATCTATAAGGATTTCCCAGTCCAAAGTACATAAAGGAAAAATACCTGAATATAGAAATCTCCAGTCCATCAGCTTAAACATAAACCATTAACCCGTTTATTTATGGGTCACTGTAAAAATATAAAAAATGAGGTCAATTATCAGTGCTGGATAACCATAATAACATGATACACCTGTTTTGGTGTGAAACCAACTAGAATTACTACAGTACACCATCCTGGTGTCTGTTAAATTTAAAAAACTACAAAATTTATGTAGTTTATGTATTGACATTTGTATTATGCCATAATATTTGAAATTTAACATCATTTTGATGTATAGACCAGACACTGAATTTTTATGATAATAATTACACCTTCCCGGTGTGAAAAAGACCAAAAATTTTAAATAAACAAGAACACTTTCCCAGTGCAGACAAACAAAATTAATGCACACACACCAACCTGGTGGACAGACTGAATTAATAAATAGAATGACTTAGTTACACCAATTTGGTGTTTAGTAAATTTGCTGATAGCTGGATAAAGGAAAAAGTACTAAACAAAAAGACGTTAACTTATAGAGGAGTAACTGTAGGTATTCACTGTACCCTTAATGTTGGAGTATATAGATGAAACCACGAAATCAGCTAGCATAGATTCCAGGCAACGAGTAACTAGCAATTCACCTCCAGCCCTGTTCAAGCAACCCCACAAAAGGAAGTCACCTAATGCTATGTTGTATTGATGTAAAATCTAATACTTCATAGGACAGAATCTATGAAGAGCTCTGATTGGCATGCCCGTACAGAGAGAGCCCATTTTTATGAGTCACCCTCAAGACATGCTCGACAGAAACTCCCCGAGCGGCAGCTACTAGTTCAGCCGTCTCATAAAGAGAATAAGGCGTTGATATCGACTCACCGGGGCGACTGAAATATGGTGCATCAGACTCAAGCAGAAGGCGAGAGTCATCAACAGCCTTCAGTGCCTCCTTTTGTGCTGGGGAAAATGTTGAAACCAGCCTAGTGAAACCGAAAAAGGTGTTTGGCTGCTGTTTTAGCCATGTCTCCATCAACATTTTAGTGCCGGAAAAACAATGTAAATGGATGGGGTGGTTCTGCGGTATATGATGAAGACGTAGATGATGTAACATCGATTTCAACACATACACACAATCACCATTCACCATCCCTCGGCAATGTAAGACCAAAACGTGCCTTCTCTCCAGGAGCGGAAGAATGTCGTAAAGCAATTCCACTTGATCCTGCCATCTTTCGGAAGGTTCGGTAAAGTCTAAACCGATCTCCCCCAGGGCAACGACAGTTGGCAACCTGACTAATTCCCGGAGCAACTTCAGACCATGCATTCGCTGTTTCAGAGGCAATTTGGCCTTTTTAGGGTGCATCCCGATAGCAATGTATGTGCCCCTGGAGATCTTAGATAACACACCCTTAGAGGGATATGTCTCAGGGTCACAATACACGGCTACCGTACCACCGAACTCCACCTCCTTACCCCTTGCCACAGTTACAACAGGCTTCAGAGACTCCAAAGTACCAGTTAATGGCAATTTGGCAGCTTTCAGAGTCCTGTCCAAATGATAATGACTATCAAAGGCCAGAACACGTCCACCTACCTCCTTAACCATCTTCCTAGATACCCCCGGCACGGTAAACTTTTCAATCCAGAGCTTTCTCTGCGAATCCTTGAGGGAACTCGAGATCAGCATAAGAATCTTCCAGTGTACCAGACAACCGACAGAATTAATGGGATTTAAGGTAAATTTTTCAGGACAAGTTGCCCCTACGAATTTACAGAACGCCTTCATAGATTCCAACTGCGGCTGGGTGAACTCCGTGTCACGGAGAGAGAATAAATCTCCCTCTAGCGAAGCCACATACTCACAAAGCGTTATTAACGAATGTGGTTGTCCAAACCGCCAGATGTTCACCATTTCCAGCGCCTTAACCCTCAAATCCAAAACTCCAGGCTCGGAACCAAGCGACTCATCAAAAATCAACGGGAGATGGACCTGCATATCATGCGCCTTCTTGTTGGTGAATATTTCTCCACACCCGGGGATCAAACATCTCACCCCCTGATACCCGATTTTAGATTTTTTAGGTCCAGAAACGGGAACAGAAGGCAAGGATGTTTGCCCAGTTCTCTTGCGAGACTCCCCGGTTGTGAAGTTAGACACAATTGATAAGTGGCCAACCCCGACTGACCCATCAGAGACCTCAGGGCCCTTACCCAAAGCGTCAGCCTGCTGCCGTCTTTTACCTTTATTACTGCGCTTCCCCTTCCTTGCCTTGGGTTTGATAACTCTCGGCTCTGGATCGGCAACAGCAAACGGGTTGGGCGTAGATGTAGATGGAATATCACCTAACCCAGTCGGAGGTTTCATACTAGCAACCTGAGAAGTAGATGGAATACACTCATAACTATCAGACACGACAGGGGTCACTATCTCCACAGAACTAGTTCCTGGACAAGGGGTGATATCAGAGACAAGGGGTTTCTGACATTCACATGATTCCTCATACACCGGATCCGTGAGATCAATGATCACAGGTTCACCGGCTTCTGGGGTCTCAGCTACTGTCTCCACCTCCATTGGCTCCGATTTGACAATAACAGGTGCAGATGTTGTTACACTCTCACTATTGCCATCACTACCCTTGACCTCGTAGGAATGAATCTGAACTGTGGGATCAACCCCCACCCTAATATCCCTCGACGGACCAGCAAGTACACTAGCGGAGCTAGAGCCCTTGCCGGGACCCGCTTTGGGTTTGGACACAGGTCCAGGTGGTGGTCTAATCACAGCCGATTTAAGCCACGATACGGAAGCTAGATTCTGGGCCTTCATTTCCCAAGCCACATCCTTTAGCCAGTGCAGAGCATACCCATGGTCCTTCCCTTTCAGCTTGGCCTTTTGGACTTTAGCTGCCTTCGCCACCCAGTCTCTTATTTGTTGTTGCTGATCAGGTAATGGGTAGAGTGCAACCAACTCGGTTACCATCTCCCTCCCCTCAATGAAAGGGACCTGCTTCATGGGGAGTAAGAACTCCAACTCATCCACTATGTTCCTGCCAGCTGCCATATCTGAAAGGATATAAAAAATGGATTTTAGTTTTGACCAGAAGCTATACATGATGAACATTTATATTTAGTGATATCAAGAGCATCAGAAGGTGTAATATTGACGCACGATCCATGATACCACTCATCACAATAGTCACACTGGATCATAAACCTACCTCCATATGGTTGTTTACACACACACAGTAATTATGTGTGTCATTTATATCCTCCTGAGTACTTACTGAAGGAGAGGCCAAATATGCTGAAATCCATGCAGGAAGTTTCCTATCTCTGCACGGCATTAATCTGTCATGATTGACAACAAAAACAGCATTCTTCAGCTTAACCCTGTACAGATAGGCTGACAGTTTGTCCTGAATAACCCCAGGGCCTTTCCATGGTGAACTTAGTTTACGAGATTTACCCTTACTTACCGCTGTGTCCATGATGTACACAAGATCTTTTTCAGCGTAAGGCCTTAATAAGATTTTGAGGTCGTAATCCCGTTTCATTCTTTTGGTTGTTGTTTTTAACCTATCCCTAGCAATTTGGTGAGCCTGCTGGGTTTTAAGAATGAATTTAGAAACATATTCACCATAATCTTGGGCCGTAGATGTTATAATGGGAAACATTAATTGAGCAGGGGTGTTAACCTCCCTACCCAGCATAAGCATGTTAGGAGTAAAACCAGTATCCCTATTTACCGATGACCTTAACGCTCCAGCAATTTGTTGGATATACCTATCCCATTCATGTTGTTGTTTACCAACGAAGCACCTGACAGCCTCCATGATGGTTCGGTTATATCGTTCAACTTGGCCGTTAGCTGAGGGTCTATACGGTGTAGTACGGGCTTTGTGAATGTGCAATGCGCGACACAGTGCAGTAAAAAGCGTACTCTCGAAGTTTCTACCTTGGTCAGAAAAGATCTGCAAAGGATATCCAAATCTGGAAAAGAAACTATCAATAGCAGCTTTAGCTGTTACTTCTGCTTTCTGAGAAGGCAAAGGCACACACTCGACCCATTTGGTAAACTGGTCCACCATCACTAAACAATGCTCGTTTCCTTGGGTTGTTCTAGGTAACGGTCCCATAAAGTCTATGTGAACGCGTTCCATTGGTGAGCTGGATTGATACTCAGTCATAGGAACTCTTCCATAACAGCCCTTCCGTTTGTTACGGTTACAGACATCACAACTTAATACAAAGCTAGTGACATCTTTACTTAGATGATACCAAAAGAATTTTTCTTTTATTTTTAACTTGGTTCTAGCTACCCCCTGATGACCTGAAGATGGGATATCATGATGCAATTCCAAAATTTTCCCCTTTAAACTTTCTGGAATGACCAGCTTTAATTCCTGGTCTTTTGGGTCTTTAAAGAAAATTACACCTTGAACCAAGCGAAATAATTCTTTGTTCATCCAGTAATTTTTTGTAATAGGACTAGATCGGAAAAGAAGTCCCTCATCTGGGATTTCCCCAGATAGCAACCATTCCCTGAGAAAATTTAGCTCTACATCATTTTCTTGCTCAGTTTTAAGATACTGAATAGAAAAACCCCAACAGCAAGGAATTCTAGAATCTACTTTTGGGTAACTTAATGGTGTTCCACAAGTATTGATCCCAATTTCATTTCCGTTCCTCACTATCTCTATCCGAGATAGTTGGGGATCAGTAGAGTTTTCTCCGACGGAAAAGGCTACTAGAGTATCAAGAATACTGAAGCAGAGTTGGAAATTTTCCATTTTATTGAGGGATGTATCTAGGGTATCCAGACCTGTTTGAGTGTGAGATAAATGTGCGACAGAATTGAGCTGCTTTACGCGGGTAGTATTGGTATCTTTAGTCCTGGCTAGCCCCACTGCTTCATCTACGTCTGTAAAGAAACTTCCCCAGGATGTGTGGGCTCTAGTACAATAATGGCATCCCCCGCAAGGCAAGTCCTCTGGTTTAATTCCTGCCACATATGCAGAGCATGGTGTTAAGTTGTCTGGCCTCCGTGACAGTGCATCTGCATTTTGATGTTTCACTCCTGGCCGATGTTGCACAATCATATGGTACTGTGAAAGCTCTTCTATCCAACGAGCAAGCTGACCCTGTGGCTCCTTAAACCGAAGTAACCAAGTTAAGCTTGAGTGGTCTGTTCGTACCGTAAAATCTCGGCCTAAAAGGTAATACTTAAACTGACGCGTGAATCTCACGATACTCAAAAGTTCTTTACGAGTAGTACAGTAATTCCGCTGTTCAGGAGTTAGAACGTAGCTACCATAGGCAATTACTTTTTCTTCCCCGTTCTGAACTTGGAGTAATTCTGCACCAATAGCATTTTCAGAAGCGTCCGTGTCCAAGATGAAAGGATCACTGTTATTAGGGAGTGCTAAAACCGGTGGTGTGGTTAATGCTCTCTTTAATGCTTCGAATGCTCTCGTTTGGTCTGGACCCCAGATGAATGGGCGTTTGCCCGTGAGTTTATAAAGAGGCTGTGAGAGTTCTGCAAAGTTTTTAATAAAACCCCTGTGGTAATTAACCAACCCTAGAAATTTTTCCAACTCTTTAGTATTGGAGGGTTTTGGCCAAGATATAACTGTGTTTATGTCCCTAGGATTCATTTTGATGGAGTTTTGTGAAACAATTCTCCCTAGGAACTCAATTTCAGTTTGAAAGAATAAACACTTTTTTGGCTTGAGTTTTATTTTGTACAAGCGGAATCTCCCCAATGCCTCTTTAAGGTTTATGATGTGACTATCAAAGGATTCACCCATTACCAGTATGTCGTCCAAGAAAGCCAAAACTGTTTTCCAGGTTAACCCTCTCATCAACAGATTGACTACACGCGAATACGTCGCGGGCGCGTTAGTAAGACCGAAGCCCATGCGCACATGCTCGAACAGACCATACTTCGTAATGAAAGCTGTCTTTTTACGATCTTCCTTTTTAACCTTAATCTGCCAGTACGCTGAATTGGCATCCAACTTGGAGAACCAGGTCTTACCAGAAAGTGTATCCAGACAATCTTCCATTAGAGGTAACGGGTATGTATCCTTGACAGTTACGTTGTTCAGTGCGCGATAATCTATGCACCAACGCACCGAACCATCGCGTTTTCTGATTAACACCGGTGCTGCAGCCCAGTCTGATGTCGATTCCTGGATTACACCAGCCTTTAACATCTTATTTAGATGCGCTTCCTCTTCCTCAACAAAACACGCAGGAGTCCTCCGCATACGTAGTTTTATGGGTTGAGCTTGGCCAGTGTCAATGCCATGCTCAATGGCATCAAAGTCACCCAGATCATATTCATTTTTTGCAAAAACGTCTTGAAATTCTATGAGAATTTGAGCAAGATGACATTGCTGACTTGCAGTTAAATTTTGTTTAGATGTTTCAAAAACTGATTTTACATGATCAGGTATCTTTGACAAGATTGAGTCTGCATTTTCCCAGGACTTTGCATCATGTAGACTTTGCTGCTCGGTTACAGAATTTACGCGAAATTCACTCGAATTTACAGTCGAATCTCCCAAATAAACACCACACAGACAGCAGTGATTCAGGTTCTTTAACTGTGTATCGAGTGAGTCACAATTCGGGTTTTCACTTTCAAGAACTGACCTGCCGCGGATGGAAAAAGTACGCGAAGTACGAGGGCCCTTTAACACAGGCAGTCTCTCAAGTGTGTCATTGTTGTGAAAAATACTTGTTTTGGGGACAGTCCCCCCCTGTTTAAGTGTAGCACATTGAATGCAAACACCATTAGAAAGGGACCTATTAACAAGTATGTCTTGTTCGGGATATGTCCCACTATGATTGAGAACCAATCTACTACTATCAGCATCAGCTAAAGTGTCTACTGCAGATGTATCATTTTGGTCTCTAAGTGAGGGACATATAGGACTTCCAAGATCGAGTTCTGTCTTTTCTCTATTAGTACCGACTAAAGCGTATACTTGAGAAGGGATGGACAGGGCTCTACTTGGATTTTGGGCATTGAATTCACTTGCTTTTACTTCAGTATTACCACCTACAGCACCGACTAAAGCGTATACTGAGGTAGTTGGGTCTGAAGGTTCAAGTGAATTATTGATCGGGTGTTTAGTTTCTTCAGCAGTGGTGTTTCCAGTTTCACCGGCTAAAGCGTATGAAGCACTGGAACCAGTCTGCGGATAGAAATCTAAACCTTCATTGCTTTCTAAAATTTGACCAATCTCACATGCGCTGGCGATGTTTTTGCCTTTAGGGAGTTTTTTAAATTGGCTAGTGGGGTTTACTATACATACTACTGGCCTTGCTGTTTTAGATTGCAATGTACGTGGAATGAGTAACTCTCCCCCCTCATTGACTGATTCTACAATGTACTCTTCTAAGGGCTCACTAATACTACAAGAAACCCGCATTACTGAATTTGGAGGAACCACTACTTTTTGAGATAAGGTTACTCTAGCAATTGTTGGTTTTTGGCCTTTGGATATTTCAGTAGTAACAGGGACCCGCTCACCATTTATAACAAGCGCATTATCCCGGAGGTCTAAGATAGCACCCATGTGTTGGAGGATGTCATGACCAAGGAGCATTTCATCATGAATTGGGGCGACATAAACCTGCTCAGCAAATTGGTATGACCCAATTTGCATGGAGATTGGCTCAATTAAAAAGCCATTCAACATAGAGTTATTCCCAGCTAATCTCATTTTACAATTTTCGAGTTTAGCCGGCTTGTTTTTCAGACTGTTGTAAACTTTCGAAGAGAGCACTGTAGCTTCCGCCCCAGTGTCTAATCTAGCATTTACCACTGTCTGACCCACTCTAAGTCGAATGAATGAAGACCCGATGGAAATCTGCTGAACACGCGGAATGGGCTGTGCACTTTGGTTTGTGTAAACCCGCCTTCTCCTTACATTAGAGGGATCTCTAGAGTTTCCAGAACGGATAGATGGATCTAGACGTCTGGTCTCGTTATAAGCAGAACTACTACCACCACTCCCCCTGCCATTATGGAAAGGCATACTGCCTAGGGTGTTACAAGGCTGGGACTCCATAATGGGGGTTGAATATTGTTGGATATTGGATTGACTGGAGTGAGTAGAGGCAGTAGAACCACTAGCAAGATTCACTCTTTCATGCATGACGGAGTTAGGCATGGTTTGAGTCACTGATTGACCGTGGAGGGAAGGGGTACCAGGGATACGGTCAATTACCCTGGCCCCTAGGCTTTTAAATTGTAATCTACACTGTTGGATTGGGCCAATTTTGCTTTTTGCTTTTTTAACCAAAATTTATACTTTGGACAATCCCTCTTAAAATGGTTGGGTTTTTGGCAAAAATAACAAGTCTGTACAGGTCTTTTTGACTGAGAGGCCGATTCAATTGATTTGTGTTTTAAAATGACTTGTTCTATTATTTTTTCAAGGTCTTCTAAAGATTTAATTTCGAGGGAATTGACTGAGGGTTGTTCAGGGGGCTTTAAAATTTGGGTTTGTGTTTCTAAAATGCTTTCCAACAGTTGTTCAATTTTTGATGGGGGTTCACTATCATCAACAGACTGCTCGGGTTCCACCTGATTAATAACCAAATCGTCACGAGATTTTCTCCCACGCTTTTTGGTATCAGAGGAATCCTGACAGACATGCTGATAGTAGCGAACTTTATTGATGGCGTCTTCCATGGAAATGGGATGTGAAAGACGGGCATGTTTACCTGCTTCCGGATCTAGGCAGCCTTGACAGAATTTAGTAATAGCCTCTTTAACAGTGAAAGAATCTGGGAGATCCGGATAGGCATCAGTGACCAAACTCATTACGCGACAAGCCCAATCATTGAGTGTTTCAGTAGGTAGTTGGACTGATTGATGGAATTCAGCCCGAGCCGTCTCTGGTAGGAACTCCGTACCAAAAACAGACTCTAATTTACTCATGATTTGCTGATAGGAATATTTATCCCAATCACGAGTAAATTTTGTAAAAAAGCTTAAGGCCCTACCCTCAAGGCTCCAGGAAAGGTAATCCTTACACTGGTTGTCAGACCATTCATTTACATCCCTATAACTTTCAAAGCGATGTCTGAACGCTTCCCAATTATTTTTTCCATCAAAATGTAAGTTTTTGGGTAGATCTTTTGGATCACCCCTATCTTTTTTAATTTTAAAAGATTTTGTTGGCCGTATAAAAATGGGAGCGTCATCATCTTCTTCTCCGGTTATGTAGTAAACAGGTCTCTGACGACCTTGAGGTTCAGGTCTTAAATAAGATGGGTGTTTATTGCCTGATAAAGATGGTGCGATTTTCTGTGCTTGACCGTGCGAAATAAAGGGTGGATGTGAAAAGTCCACATCATCTGGAAGGGTGTGTGTTGTTTTTTACCCTTGGACAAGTGTGAAAAAGAGTGCTTTTTATGAAAACTTTCACCTTGTGCTGTAGAATCAAGTGATTCCTCAGATGAGGTAGTAGACAATTCAGACTGCGGAGTAGAAAGACGAGAATGGTGATGAGAGGAAATATTCCCAATACCAGAAGGTATGGGAATAAAAGATGAGGAAACCTTTTTACCTGAGAAATGTGCACCATGCACCGAAGTACCCTGAAAAGAAGTGTGACCCCTATTCTGAGTGGTATCATGCATGCGTGCTCCAAGAGAATGTGCATCAAGAAAATCTACAGGCAAAGATGATCTTTTATGTGAGACAGATTTGACGCCACGACTTTCTCGTGACCTATTAGATTTCTCAGAATGTGGTAATGTATGCAATCTCCTGTATGTTTTTGGAGATATGGAAGCTGCTTTCTGCACTTCCTTACTTTTTTGTTTGATTTCTGCTTGTTTTAGTTTTAAATCAGAAATCTTTTGCTGTAATTCCAAAATTTCATCACCATCATTGAGTGTTCTAATAGGTTCTCCCTCTATTGGAAAAAAGAGAGAGCGCCTAAACGAATCACGTCCAAGATCCAAAGATTTAGCATGCTTAGAAATATCTGCGGAAGTAGAAGTATGCCTTTTTGATTTAGGTTTTGCCCCACCCTGACTTTTTATATGAGAAGACTCAAACTGAAGGTAGGGCATAATTTTAGATGATATAGTTTGACCAAAAAGTTGTTGTAAGATATTTTGATTAAGGCGTATACCTCTTTCTCTCACAGATAAAATTTTCTCAGCACGCTTTTGACCAATTCCTGGCACATCAACTAAATCTTCCAATGTAGCAGAATTGACATCTACCAACTGGGAAGAAGTTGCCATTGTGTTGATGTAAAATCTAACACAATTAATCAGAAAAAATAGCAAGCTATTAACTGGCACTCAACACCGGAAAGATTTAGAAAAAACCCCACCAATGGAAATTCAAAAAGAGAAAGATAAATTTTCACTAAATCTATAAATCTAGAATCAAATTTTTATGAAACTAATAATTTACAGATAAGTGATTAAGTTTATCCCAGTACACAGAATATATCAATCGTTTAAATAACTAATATCAATATTCCAGGAATAAACAAAATTTAAATTAACCCTGTGCCAGTAAAACAACCAACTATTAAATCCAATTGTACCAGAAAAGGACAAAAATTGAAATGTGATAACAAATAGTTAAAAATGCAATAAATAAGATGGTTAGTACAATATTGCTATTGCACGTGCCTTGAACAGATGTACGAGAACAACGTCTCCCTTACGACAGGCAATTTCTCAATAAGTGCTGTTTTACTGAATGTCAAAGTAAACAAACCAAAAAGGAATACTCCCCGTTCCCTACGCGGTAACTTTACGGCCGAAAGTTAAGAACTTACTGTGAAGTTTCAAAAACTTGACCCCCGCCCGCCGAATTTTTCAATATGGCGTCGAACAAAGGAGAAATTACCTAATGGCTTGCAACAGCTTTATGCTAAGAGGTCGTGTGTACCTCGTCGCCAATAAAGTGTTTTACTCTAATTCAATAGCAGAAACAAACACTTCTGGTACTTACTGAGAGTATTGCCTGGTCCTTCTGTTAATGTGTGGCACTATGCTGTGAGAGTACGTCAACTTGGAGGAGCTTTGTACTTCTTCACTGGTGAAGATCTACCGGGATCTGGGGCGTCACATGGGCTGGTGTTAGTTTATATGTGAGCGCCCCTGCGCAGTCCCCAAATGCGCAGCAGACATCCCAGGATGCTCTTGGCAGTGACAAAAACACTACACTGGCTTGCTTTGTAAACCATATCCCCACTGCAAGTAACGAAAAAATGATCTACGTCAAATGTGAAATTGATAGTGACTCGAAAGAGACTTGGTTGTAAATAAAGGTAAATGTCAATACATACAGTTGAAGGGTAGCATATTAATCCACTCATTTACGCATTACTTTGTATTCTTTACCTACCGAGCGTTGTGCGAGCCACGTGAACCAATATTGAGAGAACATCGGATATTAATGAAACCGTTCTCCAAAAGTGACTTAAACACTGATTACGGAAGCAATCATAGCTAAATGAGGTTTGCATTTAAACATAAAAAAATGAGTTACTTTACCCTTCGTTCCACCACATTGTCAGTAAAGCTCGGAGCCAAGCGTAATTTTTTCTCTCCATCTTGATGAACCATGGGCATAGCCGACGAACCTACAATCCATTATCTCGCGCCCCATGAATCTTCCACGTTATGAGAGACAAACAAGCCCATAGGATACTTAAAACCCCTGAAATAATCAAATTTACAGCGTATCACTTTCAAACCACCCCCTACTTCAACTGACCAGCGGACCACCTCATGTGCACGACACGTCCAGTCTTGTGATTATACCGACCACTACTCAGCCAACAGGCTATCATAGCATTGGCCAAGCACGATCTCTAAATAGTGTGAGAGTTCACTAGCGTTGAATGCCTGCACTTGTTTAAGCCCCTTTACACTGGACGGCGTCCTTTCTGCGTCCCATAGTACGGTCCTGTTTGGGAGGAGAATAATAATAATAATAATAATAATAATAATAATACTTTACGTGCTGACAACTGGCCGATCATTAAGCATTCATTTTGCAACCAAAACGATGCTTGTGCCTCCTTTTTACGACCACTGCGATGCCAGTTTCATGGTCGCACAAAGGATGCGGAAAGGACGCCGTCCAGTGTAAAGGGGGTTTATAGTGGCAGCATTCGTTGGCTGTTTGAAAGAGACATGGAAATTGCTGGCAGCCGCAAAGTGAGATTTTAGACCTCTAAATATTAAAATTTTTAATTTTCCTGAAAATCTCAAGTCTTTTCTCTTCACCCCAAAGGTAAACCATATAAAAACTAAATAAACGAATTTCAAATCTTTGAGACAATCTCGTAAAAACGGACACGGGCGAATTTCAAATAAGATCTGCCGTTTATTAATTTATGCATGCCATGTTGTTATACAGGCACAATGTACGGTAAGCTGATATGATGCCTGAAAACAAAATGCATCGAAAATGGTACTGTGTAAAAACCTAACTGAAAAAACATTCCTGACAACCATAAATTAGTTCTGACTGAGAGGCCATTCCGTTATTACAGTTCTGGCAAAATCTTGTACAGTATTGCCTAATGTCACATTGCATAATCGACACCTCTTCTAATGAAATCTGTTATGCTTGTGTAATTAATAACTATTCATACCGCGCACAACGCAATCCGCAATTCCATGGTTCGTGTCAGTCTAACGTAAAGTCGCTCAGATAAAAAAGGACACATACGTAATGACCAGCTTAACGGTTTATTTGATGACGCTTGCTAACTACAGGATCTACGTAAAGTCTCCATATGGAATCACCTCCCATGGCTCGCGTCCGTTTTCCTAGCTCTCCCAAGCGGTCTCCTTTAATCTTTCTCAATCTGAACTCCCAAATATTACTTCAGAACGTCTTATATACAAATTCCTTATCTATGGTGGATTCAGTGCTGCACTATACCAGAGGTAAAATTGCAGGGTCTAACAGACAAGGCTAAACAGCGTGACATCATTCTAAATCCACCCTCTGCACAGGCAACTGAAGTAAGAAGTTCTATGAGTAAAATTATGAAAAAACGCAATTAATACGCTAAGGATTTCATCCATTCCACTTAGAATATATAATTGTATAACATCATATACGTACAATTTTCTTTTTTAATTTATTTACTATTGTTACTATTTTTCCATATAAATATATATGTAATACATAGTAGTTAGAGAGCCTTTAAATGTAAAGTCATTTCTGTGCTCAATAAATTATTATTATTATATTATTATTATTTGGCGTTAGTTACTAAGTTTAATTACTCAATTTGCACACGCCCACTTGCGTTGTATAATTACATGTAAGGCCATAAAACGAGTCGAGTGCACAAGCAAGTGACTTCATTAAAATTAATTAACAAGTCTGTGGATTATGTTTGAGAACCGAACACTCTACTGGAATTATTTTGTATAAACTGGCCTCTGAACGTTTCAAAGCACTAGTAGTTGCAGTAAATTAAAGGAGCAACATTTGACGTCAATAATCAATATGCCCGCCGTGGCAAAGCCATCAGATAGGGTGGGCATAAATATGACAGCCGAGCTTGCCAGAACATTGTCAAATTATAAAAAGTTATAAGAGATATCTATCGTAATAAGAACAATATAATGTGTTATCTGTCCAAGTAAGAGCTTTCGTAGTTTTCTTTTTAATGGTGACGGTTGTAAATGTAACAGATGTTGAGTCGAATACTATGGCTTGTAAACTGACCGATCAGCAAATACACATTTTAATTAAAACTCTGTTATCCCTCTTGACACTTCACTAATCTTGACAGAACACGACGCCTCATCATTGGATCTTTTGAAAATTTAAAAAAAAAAAAATAGCGATGACAGCAATCAAAACAGCCACACGAGTCAAAAGTTTACAAAATCCTCAAATGTCTTGATACCACTATATATGGCACTATAATGATGCCACAGCTTGTCGCTCACCAAAAATTTGTTCGGTTTCTCATCAGGCAGCAAGGTGAACAACTGAAAGGCTGATAATAAGCCGACAAACCTGTGGAGAGGTGAATTAACCTTGGGTATTAACAAGCTGATCAGCAGAATATCCTGCAAGATAAAATCACTTGGACAGCTACTTTTATCCTAGGAGGTCTCTCTTTTACTTTGCATGGGCGTAACTAGGCATACGCACAGACGCACTGTGCGTACAATTTTTTTGGCCAAGCATGATAATATTTTATATAAATTTAGTGTATTTTTCACGGAATATAATCAAAAATCTTCTGCGAGTTAAAGTCACCTGTATTTACATATCCTCTGTATCAATTGCATACGCACCATTGTTCTGACACCCCGTCTTGCATACTTTTATTAAATAGAGGTAAACAATGCCTGTTGCCTATACAAGTCCTATCTTAATCGTCCATCTAACTGGAACTTCCTTTACCTCTTAATTTGAGGGTAAGTGGCCTTCCACACTCCCATGGCCTTTGTCTTGAGAGTACAGAACGCACTCCGCTGGCGATATTTATCTCAGGTAAAAATCTACCTGTGCGTTATTTTAAAAGAGCATGCAGCTCTCGCAGACCTGGGGGCACAAGATAAAATCTGGACACCAGGTTAAATAAGGAGCTGGAGAAACAAAGGAATAATTTTTCCTGCAAAGCTTCAAAGAATTTTAACACGAACTTGATCCAACTTAGTCCTCCAAACTAACAGGGTGACATGGGCAATTTTTACAAACAAACAATTAAACTAAAATGTATCAGAGCTCTGTCGTGTCATATAATTGGTTGTTTTTGGGAGTCATGCACCCGCATGTCAGCTGGATGATACCGTATTCAATATTTAAGTTCAATGCTTAGTAATTTGATCGTGGAAATGACCATGGATATCACGAAATGGATCGCAAGAAAGCGTAATGATATTGCGACAATCAACTGTTGTTCAGATTTTTTAACGAAAACTCAGGATAACTGGCGCAAACGTGCACGGGACGACGCTGGCGATACAGCAGAAACAGCAGAGACAGAGCCGTTGTCAAAGAGTGACGAACGATCGAATTTTTCCGCGTTTCTTCGATTGTCATCATCTGAAACTGTGGCTCAGCACATCGGGAAGGGCCCAAGAAACGCTCAATATACATCGCCTCTCATTCAGAACGAATTACTAGATCTGATGGCAAGGCAAGTACAAGAAGGCATACTTCGAGAATGCAAAGCTGCCCAGTATTTCTCCATCCTGGCCGACGAAACGGCAGATGTCAGCAACACAGAGCAAGTCTCCCTTTCTCTCCGCTACGTAGATTCTACATTTCAAGTGCAAGAGAAGTTTGTCACTTTTGCCAGCACCGAGTCAACAACCGGTGAAGCTTTAGCAGGTCTTGTAAAATCTACCATCATGGACTTGGGTCTCGACCTTGAGAATCTCGTCGGGCAGGGCTACGACGGAGCTGGAAACATGAGTGGAAAGGTATCTTTTTACTGTTTTTTATATAACAAAAGAATAATCCAGAACAGTATTTTAAAATGTCTGTGAATTTAACTAGATGTGAGATGTTAATTAATTAATTAATTAATTAATTTATTTATTTATTTATTTATTTATTCATTTTTAACATTTATTTATTCATCTATTTATTTTATTAACAAATCAATCATTTCGTTTTTCATTTATTCATTCCTTTTTTATTGATTTATTAAAGGTGAAGGGCGTTCAAGCAAGGATCCAGCAGGAGTACCCCATGGCACAGTATGTCCATTGCAAGTCCCACAACCTTAACCTAGCAATCGGCCACAGTTGCAACATCCTTCCGATACGCAACTTATATACCACAGTTGGCGAGGTAATTTAAATAATATTTAAAACTTAAATACAATTTAAGTATAAAGGGTTGACAGCTCATGAACATATCTCCATCTGGATTTTAATCAATCCTTTATTTTGTTCATAAATTCAGGATATTTCTGCGTCAAACACACTTTTGCTAGTCACAGTTAAGATAACTTAAAAATTTCTTGTTTTTTTGTCGGTATTTCAGGATTTATTCTTCATCAACGCATCACCTAAGAGACTTGCAGTCTATCACTCCTCCTGTAAAAAATGTGTTTGAATTCCGTCTCTTATGTTA
Organism: Lingula anatina; assembly: GCF_001039355.2. Next base: position 49,443 of record NW_019775465.1, on the reverse strand, counting down.
TTTTTTATTAATATTTCAGGCTTTGTTCTTTATCACTGCATCACCAAAGAGACTTTCCGTCTACCGATCCTATGGCGACGACACCTCCACGCGTCTTCAAAACTTCTGTCCAACGAGATGGAGCCAGAGAGAGGAAAGCTTGGGCACTCTCATTGGAAGGTTCGGGCAGGTTCAGGACACGCTGATGGAACTGGAAAAAGATAAAGACATCAAAACATCAACTACGGCGGCAGGGCTTTTCCGGGCTATGGACAGCTTCGAATTCGTCGCCCCTCTTTTTATCGCGCATCGCCTACTCCGGTACACTGTCCCTCTGTGCAAGCTGCTCCAGCTGACAGACTGTGATCTGGTTCAGGCATCTTCCCAAGCGACAAGACTGCGCGATCTCTATCAGGAGAAAAGGGACAACAGCTTCTTCGACGAGGTGTGGGGGGAAATGGTGGAGTTTGCTGCCCAACATGACATAGAGGTGTCTGTCCCCAGGAGAGCAGCGAGGCAAATCCACCGAAACAATGCACCGGCGGCATCTCCCAAAGACCACTGGCGTGTCAATGCATTCCTCCCTTTTGCTGACCATGTGATTTCGGAGATTTCGACCCGTCTCTGCACTTCCTTCCCACGACTGTTGGCACAGAGTTTGATCCCACAGCGTCTGTCCAACCTGACCGACGAAGAATGGACGCAAATAAAGACGGAATATGGCCTGGTCCTCGATTACAATGCGGACATTGAATTGGAGCTCTGGCGACAAGCCGTGAACACGGGGGACATCACTGGGGTGGACTTAGAGGATGCGGTGAAAGCAAGTTATGGTTTGTTCCCCAACATTCATAGGATCCTCAAGATTCTTCTTACTATGCCAGTGTCGACAGCAACAGCAGAAAGATCATTTAGCGCTATGAGACGTCTAAAGACATATCTAAGATCTACCATGTCCGACAAACGATTGTCGTCATTGGGACTATTACATGTTCACAGAGAGTTCAAGATAGACATAGACCAGGTTCTTAAGGACTTTGACTGCTCAGGCCACAGAAGAATTCACATGGCTTTTCAGTAAAGACTGTCGCTTTTATACTCACTCATGTGTTGCATCAAAAAACGGTGTCATTCTTACAATGAATAGATAATTAAAATAGTTGTTAAATGAATTATGAGCAAACGCATGTGCAATCAAACTGTTTTATATTTTTCAGTGATAACTTTTTAATTAACAAGACAGTCAGCAGGTGCAATCCTTTTGTTTTAACATTTTAAGAGAGTGATTAAATATATAAAACACAGCTTTCTAATGAATTATCACTGTTTCTCCATCACGACGAAAAATGCATTCTCCATTATATGATCAGTGTTTCACACTAAACAACAGTGCCACAACATGATTCAGAATTCAGTTTGATACAAGCAGACAATGCAGCATAACCTGCAGTTCGTTCAGTGCCCAAAGTTGATGTTTCACTTAGCCTCCTTTTAAATAGATATACCGTTCTGGGTGAATTAAAACATTGAAACTTAATTAAATCGCGAGAATATTTTTGAGTTAAAGGATAATTTTATTATAAAAGGAAATTAAGCTGCGATGTGTGGTACATATGCCATGATTACACTGTCCTTCATCTGTTGCGTCAGTCTACATTTTGCTTTACGTGCTGGGAATTTTAAAAATCTGTGCGTACAATTTTTAAAGGTCTGGTTACGCCCCTGCTTTGACAACCACTTGGAAGACTTTGACTGTCTGTAAAGAAATGTTACCTATGACACTTAGACATGGGCATGAATTTCACAATGTTTGTCATGAGGGGTTATGTATTTTTTTTTTAATGAAAAGGAATTGATCATTTTATGCCACTATTAAACCTCCATTATAACAAATCTCTTCCCTACTCTCTGACAACAGGGTGCGCTAGTAGTCTGTTACAAAATTATCGCTCATACTTTACTTTTGTATATTATTTTATAAGCTCCTTATATATGAAAAACAAACCAATCAGGCTGGTTTTCTATCCCAAGCAGCATTTTGGTCCTATGGATCTTTTCTGTAAGTTTGAAATCAATAAGTAATGTGGTTTTCCCCCAATGCAGGGGCGGACCCAGGATTATTTAAAGGGGGGTGGGGTTCACGGATGCAAAGTCGATCCTCCCCCACTCACATTGGCGTGGGGTTCGGGGTCCAGTGGAGGGCCCCGAAAAAATTTGGTATTTTAGAGGGCGAACGGTGCCATTTGGAACTGTGATTCAGCTAGTCAAAATTCTAATTTCGAACGGGTACCATTAGTGTGTTTTTTTTTTCTTTTTTTTTTTTTTTAGAAATCGAAGGGGGGGGGGGGTCGGAACCCTGACACCCCCCTAAATCCACCACTGTAATGGACTTTGTGGCGACAGTGCACAAAATAGGGTTTTCATCAAATTTGATGCAATATTACCTCCGCTCACTACTTTACAGCATAATCACCACCAAATTTTAATTGTAAATTACAGGAAAACAATTAATATTAAAATATTACTGCCTGCATTTATTGTCAAACCAACCATCATGTAATGGTCTGTAATGGTCTATGCACCTTGTAGGTAATTTTCATATCACCCGCCGCTCATTGCATAACCTCCTCCATAATATCCACTGCATCATCATGTTTTCCCGCACACATTGCTCGAATTCATTTTAAAGCATGGTCATTGACATATTATAACTTAGTTTTCCAAGGAATCAATCTATTCCTTCCTCACTCAAGACAAACATGAAGTAGGTCATCAGGTTTACTGTGGTACTTGCACAAGTGTTTACATTCTCATTTTTACAGTTCATCACACATGGAGGGAAATGATCCGACATAGGCCTATCTATGTTCATACCCTCAAGGTGTGTGACTGTGTCATAAAGCTCCGTGTCCGTACGCGTAATAACGTAGTCTACTGTACTAAGACCATTGTTGGCTTGGCACGTATATTCTCCATCCACATCTTCATGTTTTCTCCCATTTTACAAATGAATGTCCGTGCTACAGCACAGTTCGACCAAGTCCTGACCATGTCTGTTGTACTCTAGATTTTTATTTTTTTGGGGGGAATAGAAAAGTTGTCTCTTTCATACCAATCGGCTACATGTTCCGATCCATCAATTTCGTTAAAACCATTTAACGTTCCAGTCCTTGCGTTCATATCTCCAACTAACATAAAATATTCGTCCTCGTATGCATTCTGAGCAACCATTCACTCAATACCTGCATTCCATTTACATGATTTTGCTAATAAATACTAGCCCCTTGAGGTAAACCCACACAGCACTAAATACAATATTTTTGTCAAGCCCTGTAGCCTGCTTAACTGATAGTAGGGCGACAGTGTCTAATTTAGGGGGTTTGGTTTCTTTTAGACCATTTACTAAACGCTCTTTGATATACTAATATTCCACCATGCTTATTTACATCTCTACAATAAGCATAACATAGATATCCTGATAGCCAGTCTTTCCATTCCGATATGCCATAAACCCATGTTTCAACCAAGTAATGATGTAATGCTCTTTCAAAGACAATTTAAACTCATCATTTTTGTGCCTTCTCATTCCATGCACGCTCTAGTAAAATACCCTCAACTGGGGTAGCGCAAACACTCGCTAACTATTGCTAACACAAATGCTAAAACTGACTTGAATTGGCTAACAAAAAGGGCTTGATTTGATTTCTTTTAATCAAATTACAACCATTTGGATGACAAATTGAAAAAAGTGGTGGTTTGGCCATGCAAAAAGAAAAAAAAAATCCTAGCGTTACCACTCTATATACTAGAGGCCAGTTGAGTGATATGATAATTTCATTCTTAAACTCTTGCAGGAAAGAATAATATATTAGCCGAATGAGCTAGAGACACATCTGTGAATACCTAGTGAAAAAAGTCAATTCTGTGACTCTGGTAGAATATACGTGATGTATGATTGGATAGTTTTTATAGAAATGAGGACAATGCGTGCACCACGTCACCAACAGTATATTAGTGGCTGTACGAGTATTCCAAGTCAGAATACGGAAACCGGTGAATGTTGAACTGCAGAGAAGATGTACATTGGTGAGTGATCAACTTAAGTTTTATTTTCAGTTTCTTCGTCATTTCAATACTTTTTAAAAAATAATCTTTCTTTACTGATTGGCGTTTTCATGTTAGTATAAGCCAGTGTGACCGTTGACTTTTTGNCATCACACAATATGGAGGGAAATGATCCGACATAGGCCTATCTATGTTCATACCCTCAAGGTGTGTGACTGTGTCATAAAGCTCCGTGTCCGTAATAACGTAGTCTACTGTACTAAGACCAATGTTGGCTTGGCACGTATATTCTCCATCCACACCTCCATGTTTTCTCCCATTTTACAAATGAATGTCCGTGCTACAGCACAGTTCGACCAAGTCCTGACCATGTCTGTTGTACTCTAGATTTTTATTTTTTTCTTTCATACCAATCGGCTACATGTTCCGCTCCATCAATTTCGATAAAGCCGTTTAACGTTCCAGTCCTTGCGTTCATATCTCCCACTAACATAAAATATTCGTCCTCGTATGTTGCTTTCATTCCGAGCAACCATTCACTCAATACCCGCATTCCATTTACATGATTTTGCTAATAAATACTAGCCCCTTGAGGTAAACCCACACAGCACTAAATACAATATTTTTGTCAAGCCCTGTAACCTGCTTGACTGATAATAAGGCGGCAGTGTCTAATTTAGGGGGTTTGGCTTCTTTTAGACCATTTACTAAACGCTCTTTGATATACTAATATTCCACCATGCTTATTTACATCTCTACAATAAGCATAACATATATATATCCTGATAGCCAGTCAGTCTTTCCATTCCGATATATCATAAACCCAATACTCTTTCAAAGACAATTTTAACTCATTATCATTTTTGTGCCTTCTCATTCCATGCACGCTCCAGTAAAATACCCTCAACTGGGGTAGCGCAAACACTCGCGAACTATTGCTAACACAAATGCTAAAACTGACTTGAATTGGCTAACAAAAAGGGCTTGATTTGATTTCTTTTAATCAAATTACAACCATTTGGATGACAAATTGAAAAAAGTGGTGGTTTGGCCATGCAAAAAGAAAAAAAAAATCCTAGCGTTACCACTCTATATACTAGAGGCCAGTTGAGTGATATGATAATTTCATTCTAAAACTCTGGCAGGAAAGAATAATGTTTTAGCTGAGTGAGCTAGAGACACATCTGTGACTATCTAGTGAAAAAAGTCAATTCTGTGACTCTGGTAGAATATACGTGATGTATGATTGGATAGTTTTTATAGAAGCGAGGACTAAGCGTGCACCACGTCACCAACAGTATATTAGTGGCTGTACGAGTATTCCAAGTCAGAATACGGAAACCGGTGAATGTTGAACTGCAGAGAAGATGTACATTGGTGAGTGATCAACTTAAGTTTTATTTTCAGTTTCTTCGTCATTTCAATACTTTTTAAAAAATAATCTTTCTTTACTGATTGGCGTTTTCATGTTAGTATAAGCCAGTGTGACCGTTGACTTTTTGTTGTATGCAGACACTGTAAACCTCCACCCCCCCCCCCCTCCCCTTTCATTCATCTGTTAACCCCTTATCGGAGAAGCTAGTAATTGTTTTGTCTCCGAAGCATAAGTATGAATTAATGAAATGACTTGACAAACACAATAGCATGTAGGTTGATTGATATTTGTCCATTTTATTTATGCTAAACCAAAGTGAGAAATATAACGAAATTTACTTTAACTAATTGACTAAAAAATAAAAATGTCCGTTTGCAAATGATTGAAAGTGATGAAGTGCTACTCAGATGATCAGAGACAAAATTGTTCAGACTGTGAAGAGGACAAACTGAGGCAGAACAGATGGCAGAGCTTAATGCAACTTTGGCAAATGGCACCGATGTGCTAGGCATAGCCCCTGAGTACAAATATTATCTATGGATAGCAAATATCATAATTTCCCTCTGTGCACTGGTAGGAGTAACTCTGAACTCTCTTGCGCTTGCTGTTTTTTACAAAAGCATTGAGTACAACAAGACTTCGTACCTTCTCTTTTGCTTAACAATAAATGACAATATATTTCTAGTACTTCGCGCCTTACAATTTATCATTGTAACCATCTATCTTTATCATGCCGAAGTAAGAAGTACCAAATTACTAACAAGCATAAGTGGAATACAGGTCGCAGTTTATTTTTTCATGACATTACAGACCTACTTTGCTGCACTCATCTCTCAAGAACGCTTCTACTCTGTCAAAAGACTTTACAATATACAAAGCAAAATACCACTGACAAAAAAAGAAAAGCTGTTCCCCCTATCTGTGGTGATCATTGGACTCCTAATATCCAATGTTCTTAAGGTGCCGGATATTGATCATTTGGAAATCGATGAGTGCAAAGATGCAGCTCTCTGTCCATCATTGATTCTAAAACAGGGACCAAACTGGAAGATATACTCGATTGTATTCAGAATTGTTTTAGAATTTCAAATTATTATTTTGTTGCCAGTGGGGATGTTTATGTATTACACAGTCAAGACTTTCAAGAAACTGTTCTATCAACATCCCATATTGCCCGCCAGCACGCTCAATGCAGCTAAAGTTGCACAACGCAAAAAACAACACCGGGAAATGTTGGAGATTGTGATAATTATTGCAGCATTAATGATGATAAACACTATACTGCATTTTGCAGTGCAGATCAAAAATGTTTTTCCGCAGATAGGTCCAAGTGTGTCTCCTCTTGCTATATTCTGGGTTTTGGTGTTCAATGCAATCAGCTCCTCATTAAACTTTGTTGTCTACGGCATCTTTGGGTCTCTATTTAGAAAAGAATTGAAGAAAATCTGCTGTTGTTAGACATAAAAAACATATACTTAACAAAAAAGAAAGAAAAACTTCACAAAGACAAACAAGCCATGAGACAGGAATACCCCTAAGCCTTTTCATATTTAGAAAAAAGACGGACATAAGGCTAAATGGCCTCATTTGACAATATACTTGAAGAAGTACTTCCATTGCATATCGTTTTAGAGACAAAGGTGAACAGAAAGCCGTATTTACACATTTACTAACTTTAACTGGCAAAGAAAACAGGAAAATATATTAAAAACTTAAACTATGAAAGAGGGGGGAAAGATTAAAAAAGACCCTGATTGACATGATACAAACTTGGGAGATAAAATTGGGCCCATGGATACATGTGTTAGGCTACTCCAACTAGGTTATTACCTACCCTCTACCAGGGTGAGTGATAGATTTTTTACAGATATTCACAGATATGTCTCTAGCTAGATAGATGATCATTTTTAACTCAACTCAACTCAGAGATGATCATTTTTAACTCAACTCAACTCAACTCAACTCAGAGTTGAGTTAAAATGATCATCTATCTAGCTAGAGACATATCTGTGAATATCTGTAAAAAATCTATCACTCACCCTGGTAGAGGGTAGTTATTACCTATAGTGAGACCGCAACGTCGGTTAGTTGCTGACGCGAGTTCCAGTATCAGAGTTACACATACCTTTCATTCTAATTGTACTGAAGCTAGGCACTTGCAGGAATTGTTCCCTCAGCAGGTACGCCATTTTTGCCCACCGTATAATTATTCAAACGACCTCCCTGAGACGTATAACTTTAACCGACAGTTTAGCAGATTTATCCGCCGTATAAAGTTATACGGCTTTCATGCAACCCGTATAAGAACCGGATAGGTTTCACGGCTGATTTATCCGGCGTATAGTGCTATACGGCTTTCATACAACCCAACCCTGGATGATTAAAACATTGACTCACAACTTACATTTATTACCTCCGCCAAGGAGGTTATGTTTTCCCCCCTGTTTGTCTGTCTGTTTGTTTGTTTGTTTGTCATCAACATAACTCAAAAAGTTATGGACCGATTTTGATGAGATTCTCAGGAACTGTTAGAAGTGGGCCAAGGAAGAGATGATTAGTTTTTGGTGGTGATCCGGATCAATAATCAATCAATAATCAATAATAATAAAAAAATCGCTGCCTTGGTGGAGGTCTGCGCTGTCGGAGTGCTTTTTATTAATTATTATTTAGTAAATATACATACATATATATATATATATATAGGTATATATAGGTATATATATATATATATATATATATATATATATATATAGAGAGAGAGAGAGAGAGAGAGAGAGAGAGAGAGAGAGAGAGAGAGAGAGAGATCACAGACAAGAAAACAGAAAGTACTTGTTGAGAATATATTTGTTTTTGTTATAAAAATTACCCTTTTTGGACAAAATCAGATAGTCTTAATTGAAAAATATTAATCTTAGAGAGATTATTTTAAACGGGCCTGTGTGTTGTCTTTCTTCTATAGTTCTTGGTGCTTCATCACAGCACAGATACCCTAAGCTACCCTGCACTTAAAAAAAAAAAACAGCACTACCTAAATTTCTCACTAGCTGTCTTTATTGATTCAATTATTACAGACACAACAAAATGGTCATCCAAGGCAGAGGAAATAGGCACCAACAAATTGTTGAAGGAGAATCCTGACTGTAAAATTCATGGAAAAGCCAATTAAATACATTGTTACAACACGAGGCGTCCACTGCATGGAGCTTACAAAACTCATTATATTATATCGAGTAGGTGTTAAATGCCGGTTGTCACGCTCTGTGTTCGAACCTGCTTGTGTAATGATACTTGAAGAAGTAATTTCATGGCATATGATTTCAAAGATAAAGCTGAGCAGAAACAGTGATCACCTTTTACTAACTTAAACTGGCAAAGAAAACGGGTAAATATTAAAAAGAAACTTAGACTAGGAAAGAAAACGGGAAAATATTTTTTATAAAGGGTCCTGCAATTTAATAAAAAACATCACAAGGCCTACCTAATTTTCTCACTAGCTGTAATCTTTATTAATTCACTTTTTACAAACACAACAAAATGATTCTGCAACGCAAAGGAATTAGGCAAAACAAGTCGTTGTTGAAATACAATTTAATTCGACTGTAAAATTCATGGAAAAAGCAATTAAATACCTTGCTACAACACGACTCACAAGAGTATAATTATATCGAGTAGGTACTAAGTGCCGTATTCCACGCTCTTCAAACCTGCTTGTGTAATGATGGTTATTGATATTTTTAAAGTGAAGAGCTGGGAGTCTTTTGTCAGATTGCTTGACGTGCTTTCATAATGTTCGACACATAAATAGTGACGTCTTATATCAACGGACGCAGAGGGAACCCTGTATGTGACTTTAAGGGGGTGGAGAGAAGGGGCTCCCTCATCGGCCTCATAGCCAAAATGGCAAAATACTTGGGAACCAATTAAAAACGAACGTAGAATACATCAAACCAAATAACATAAGAGTAACAGGGAAGAAAAGGCAGAGTAAGGGGAGTGACAATGAAATACAATGCCAGAAAAAAGTTCATCAACACACGCAACCCAGATTACTTTACGCAGCACAGGACTCAATTTATATTTGGATAGAATATAATCAACTCTAGTGACGTAAATACCCAGTTAATAATCCCCGTTTCCTTGGTTAACACTTGAAGTGATCGGAATGCCCATAAAAATAAATGCAAATGACTAGAAATTATTATTCTATTTATTTTAGGATCCTTGAATATAGACTTATGCATTGAGTTCGAAAAATACAACAGGCCCAGAAGCGCGCTTGTTCATTACCAGTTTCACAATACTTCCAATACTTCACGAACCATTTTATTTTGGATCTAAAATGGAGCACTTAAAAATTAACTGCAATGACCCCCCCCCCAAAAAAAAATGCTCCCAATTTTTCATTGTTACTTCCAAAACATGCTTGTCAAGTCTTTCTTTTCCAGAATGATTCAAAATAAGTTTAATAATAATGTGAATTTTTCCGAACAAAACAGACAGGAGGCCGAATATTGTTCACGTAAAAAGTAAGGGGAAGGTATAGATTTCAGCAATTAACGTGGATTGACTATGGACCTATCATATAATAAACCATCCATACGTAAAACAGGATGTGAGTTTTGTTTGGCTGACATACTATTATCTTCTGTATACACGATAACGTGTAGATAGTTTTCATACCTGCTACTTTAACAAATGTAAGTATGTACATCTTTTGAAGTTTCATACGTCCATGGAGCAAATTTGCCTTTTTGTTAACTTTTTTGAAATCCTATTGATCTTAAGAATCTGACAAACAATGGGTAGTTTGAAGAGATGCCAACTATTGAAAAACCTCACTTTACTATAGAAAATCGAAATGGAATAAAATTGTGAGTGAAAAAAAAACAAGTTTAGTGTTGATATGAACAAAACTGCTGCGTTCATAAAGAAAATAAAATAGTTTACTCTTCCAGGTAACATCAAGCAGTGGATGAAGATTTCGCTGTGTGGTTGAAACCTTCAGTTTTCATTTCATTACTTACTGTAATAATAATGATATCTATCGTAACAGTAATTTTATATTTTTTGTTCCTTTCACAGGATACGACAATTGGCATTCGCTTTTAAAGTGACGAGCAAGATTTAACATGCTAGTTCTCTGTATGACAAGAACTCAAATGGCGTTCAATCAAATAATACTTGCGCGAATGAGATTATATTTCAGGCAATAATCATTGTTGCAGTTTATTTCAGTGGGTCCTGAAGTTACTATTTAAAATAATTACGCCGTACCTTGACCGATGAAAAGGTCGAATTTGTTTCATCAGTTCTTAACAATGTCAGCTTTGCATGTGCAACTGGAAAGTGTCCGTCGAACGTCACGAAGTCTATTATTGAAGTCTGTTCAATTGATTTTTTTCAAATTGACAGAAATTGTGGATTTGGCGGGTTAGAAAGGAAAGATATGTGCTAGAAGTGTAAATAAATTTCATAATACCTTTTGCTTGACGAAATTTCCAATCTCTGGCAATTCAACGTTCTTTTTCAACGTATATTTTCATACTAAATTGTCGATGGACAGACAGATCTCCAACATGACCAAGTTTTGTCTGTTCAATATTCGAAATATTGGTACTATAAGAAACCACCTGAATCAATCTTCTGCAGTAGCCACTGTTGTATGCTAGTCTGAATTACTGAAACGCTGTACTAAGGATGCCCAGACGATAAGATTAAAAGATTACAGCGTATTCAGAATACTAAGGCATGGTTTTTGATGTGAAAGCCAAGAGATTGCTAGGTTAGTCCAATTTTAAAGCATGCAGCTGCACTGGTTACCAGTTCGGGATAGTATTTTATTTATAATTTTGTTTAGATGCACCGCTCGAGGGGAATTAGCTGCCTATTCACCTAAGACAATAGAATCAGGAAGCATTTACCAAAGAACTGAAAACACATTTTAAAGATGTTTTCTTAACAATTTGTGCATATTCAAAAAATTACACAACATAGCGAAATCTTGATTTTTTTAAAATTTTTAATTACTATTTTTGCAGTCAAAATTTAATTTCATATGTATATGTAGTTTTGCACCATTCTTTTCATTATATTCAGACTTTAAATAAGTCTATTATTACTTTTATTATAATCATTATTACTATTATCATCATCACCGTTATTATTATTATTATAAATTAGCGATAAAAGGTCGATTGTTGCAGGTGGTTTATGATAAATCAGCTTACGGTGACCTCTTTATGTCTTAAGAAATTCCATGATTTAAATCTGTGATAATTAAGCCCTATACGACAGACATACACCCCATTTCCATAGATTAGATCGACCTACTTTAGATCGACCTAACTCCCTGGGGGTTCACGCTAAATAGCTGTCAGCCGGGCGGACACGAAAGTTAATTACCCCCTTACAGCTTGTAGTAGGCGGGACGGACATTTAAGTTGGATTATCTGAAAGTAATCTAGTGAGACTCCCCGCGGGGATAGATCGATCTAAAATCTATGGGAATAGAGCCATACTGTGATGAACCTATTATTGGATATCACAGGATTTAGAATTCAGGTGGAAAAAGATGAGCATGATGTCGTGTAATATCATTTTCTAACCTGGGACACCAGATTGGGTTATTATTGTTATTATTATTATTATGTTTCTAGCACGGTGATATTTTATTGTTATCATAATCTTCAGAATGAATAATACATGTACATGTACATGACAAGTTTAACTTTGCCTCACATACCAGTATGTAAGTTTTGTATTGATCTTTGTCGATAACTGTACATGTTAAGATATGAATACGTAGCTAAGATTCATTTTTATCGACAAACAATTCAATAATTATACAAGTCATTCGCAACGGATGTATTTGTGGATATACAGGAAAATTTGAACAGTTATACATCTGTGCCCCAGCGTACGTGGATAAGACATTTTCCCACTCCATTGTGGCAAGTGACAGTCGTATTCATTCACCGAATGGAAATGTTACTCTGACATTGTATGGAACTGAACCCTCATTTTACAATTAAAATGGAGGATAACATGAATTCTCACAGCTGCCTATACACCTAAGACAATAGAATCACAGGCAGCATTTAACAAACAGCTGAAAAGACACATTTTAAAGATTTAACATTCAACATATTATTCATATCGAAACCTTGATATTTTACTTTTAATTACTATTTCTGCAGTCAAAAGTTAATTTCACATATATATATATATATATATATATATATATATATATATATATATATATATATATATATATATATATATATATATATCTAAATCCTTCTCATCTATAATCTTTTAAATTTTTGTTGTAAAGTATACTGGACATTATATGGATTTCAGATTTTAAATAAGTCTGTTGTTACTTTTATGATTATTATTAATATTATTATTATCATCATCATTATTATTAATTAGCGATAAAAGGTCGATTGTTGCAGGTGGTTTATGATAAATCGGCTTACGGTGACCTTGTTATGTCTTCAGAAATTCCATGATTTAAATCTGTGATAATTATACGACAGGCATACTTTGATGGACCTATTATTGGATATGACGGGATATATTTTGAGGTGGAAAGAGATGCGCATGACGTTATGTAATATCATTTTCTCACCTGGGACGCCTGATTGAGTTATTATTATTATTATTATTATTATTATTATTATTATTATTATATGTTTCTAGCACTGATATATACATAACTGTTATGCATTCTGCATGAAAAATACATGGCTAGTTTAACCTTACATCACATATGTAACTTTTGTAGATACCTTTGACGATAACTGATAATTAAGGTATGAATATGTAGTCATTTTTATCGACAAGCAATTCTTTAATCATACAAGTCATTCGCAATGGATAAAGGCGTATTCGTGGAAGTTAAACAATGCACAATCATGGATATCCAGGAAAATGTGAACACTTATACATCTGTGCACCAACGCACGTGGATAAGACATTTTCCCATTCCGCGGTGGCAAGTGACGCTCTTATTCATTCACTGAATGGAAAGGATCGTTTGACATTATATGGAACTGAACTCTCATTCTATAATAAAAATGGAGAATATCATGGACTCTCACAAATGCAGTCCTTTTCACTTTTGTGTTGAAGTGAACTCTCAATTCTTAAAATTTGAGCGATTATTGGTTGTACCGGGAAAATATATGGCACTTTAAGTACAGTGTGATGAATAAAAAATGCGTAACAGAGGACGACCACGCGTCGGCTATTTGTCATAGCTAAGGTAGGCCTATAGGATGGGTGATCCAGTGTAACTTAGACATACATTCGTTATTACATCCAAGAGTGTAACAATTCTGAGATCATCTTAAGGAATTAAAGGGAGTTTAATGTATTCGGTTAGTATATCATTCATTTTGTTATCTTATTTAATATATAATATATTTAGTCAGTTATTAATATTTACTTGGATAGTTATTATATAGTTGGATTATATTTTATCTAGCGAAACAACGATGACATGAGACTATCGATTTTAACATTAAGGGGAATTTTCGAATTTTTACAAATTATTTTGGTATGGTTTCATGATTTCGTGGATTCAGTCCAATATTAAAACAATTGTTTCTCTCACAGTTATTAAAAAGGGGCGCTGCAGTGAAGATAAAGATGAAGATAAACAGAGATTTCACCACCAACGATGCGCCGGTCGCAATGTTGTGGTGAATGGCGTTTATTGCACAGGGAGTGTCCGCCCCTTATGTCTCACGCAGCGCATCCCTACTGTATTAAAAATGACAAACAAAAGAGTAAAACTGAATAAGAAAAATGTGTCAGTGCCATAATAAGAGAGTCACAGATTAGCATTTAAAGGGGGAAAGAAGGAAAGAACAATATTAAAAAATATCTGTGCTCTTGGGCCACACATCATAGCATGAAGAGAACAATTATGGGATTCATCCACGAATATCAGAACATCCGAAAAGTTAAAATTGCAATAGTTTAAATTCCATCTTCCTTGAAGTTATATTTTTGGTTTCATGTCGAATGTGTTTCGTTATTTTATATATTTATTTTAGTCTTTTATATCAAATCAATATAGTAAGATGTACTTTGCGTAAGGCTAAAAAATGTTTGAGAAAGGTTATCTATAAGTATATTTCAATTTTAAAGATATCTATGGGACAGGCGTATCATCCCAGGGAGATAATGTAATGTGGGTAATTGATATTCATGAAATGAATAAAGAGCTGGGAGAGTTTTGTTAGATTTATTATTGTGCTTTCATAATGTGTGATGCATAAATGTAACATTAGTTTGGAGAGTAGTAAATAAAGATTGTGCAAGCACAAAAAAAGGTTTTGTAGTTATTTTGCATGTCAATTTATTTTTATATACGTCAATATCATTGTCACACTTGGATTTGATGCCAATATTCAGCTACATGTACATGTACGTAATTAACAACAGAGTACCCGTTCTGAAATACAATACCTGTGGCGAAACGTACTACTCTACCAGTACTCGAGTTGTTTATTAATGTCGGAGCAAGGTAGTTATTGATTAAATCCAACCTCATCCAACACTGATATCAATATTGTTTAGATTCATGTCTATATATCGTTTCACCATTTACAATAATACTCGGTAAACTACCCCGGCTAACTTCCATCTTAATTCTCGTGCATGCAGCTGTACAGGTGTGTTTTGAACTATTGTTTTATAAATTACATGTTTTTAGAGAGTACTACATGTACAATTAACAAAGCAGCAAAGCTGTCAAATGAAACAGGCATTAAAGACAAAATAATGATGCACATAATGGGTTATTCTGTCAATTTTGATGCAATAATACTTATGCTAAACAGCATAATTTTCGAACTCGGTCAATATTTTAATAATATTCATTCCTGTATAACTCTTAAAAAATACTTCAGCCTGTTTCCCACTTAATGTGTTATCTGCATTGCACAAATTAACAAAAAATGGCTGATGCCATGATGGCTTTATATGCTGTGTCTGTACAAAAATGTTTTATTTAATTTACGCTTTTACCAAAGACACTGTCCACTGAGAAATACAGAGTGATTATGAAATACTTTTGTCATGATGAAGAATTTATTTCTAGAATTAAGATAAACAATACAAAATATGATACCGATAGTCTCTTCACAGTAAACATGCTGTAAACAATCAATTTGTAAACAATGAATATAAATTAATACATTAGATAAATATTCAAACAACTAGACACACACATTCATATTGATAAAATTAAAGGAATGACAGATTAATAAATAGTCATTAAAATCAACATTCTTTCCCACGTTCGGGAAATAATTAATGTTGAGGGTGAATTCCACTGTATAACTTCTTAATATTGACAAATTAATTATAAGTTATGCTGATAATCACAGTTAACAATTATTTATTTTTTTTAATTCATTTAATTATCGTTATTCTTTCAATGCTGATGCTAGCCGATGCGTGTTTGTACTATCAAGATTGCCCCATGGTTTCTAGATAATGCCTTCTCCCATCTATGTACATCATGGCCTCTGAAATAATAATAATAATAATAATAATAATAATAATAATAATAATAATAATAATATTTGGCAGAATGAATGAAATCCCAATGCTCTATGCAACATTTATAATTTAGTAAAAGTC
This sequence comes from Lingula anatina, assembly GCF_001039355.2. Next base: position 33,365 of record NW_019775465.1, on the reverse strand, counting down.
AATAAGAGGTTCACACATCACATTGAGCGCAAATCAAAAATGTTCCCTGGTCTGTGTAAGCTACAACTGACAGGGGCGGATCCAGAGATATTTTCTGACAGTCTTCTAAATCGTTTTTGTTAATCCATCCTCCATTTTTGACCGTCTTCCGACAGAAAATATTAGATGCCCGTCAATGTAAACTTTAAAATCTGACCATCTTCCGGAAGACCCTAAAGACGGCCTAAATCCGCCCCTGACTGACATGACAAAACTGTCAGTGAATATTTGATGGTTTTCAGGAAATCTCAGGACAGTGATTAGGATGACACTGGCGCTGTGGACTTCCAGTAAATTTGATTTGATATTTAAAAAAAAAATTGTCAAACATTCAGACTGGTATGCATTAACCTGGAATTCAGGTCTTCATTTTTATGCACAGAAACAATAGTAAATCAGAAAAAGAATCCTCATTAAAAAAATTAGTTAAATACCTAACTTATTCTGATCAATCAATATCTTTGGCATAGGTTACTTTGCTTCATTACACACGTCATATAATTGTGTTAACAAAATCAATTGGCATGGATTCCTAGGACTGCAAACCTCAAATTGAAATTTCCTGTTATAAGTGTGAAAGGATTTGTAGAATTACAGACCAATATTTGATGTAAAATGATACCTGCAAGGCAACTGTCTAACATGATTCTGGATGAATTCTAAGGGACCATTCCCACAGATATTTGGATCGATCTATCTCCCTGGGGAGTCTCACTAAATTGCTATCAGCATAACTGGCTTAAATGTCTGTCACGCCTAGTAAAGCTGTTAGGGGGTAATTATCTTTACCCCCTAGCTTATTCGGCAGGCATCACAGACATTTAAGCAGGTTAGCTGACACCAATTTAGTGAGACTCCCAAGGGAGTAAGACCGATCCAGATGGATCGATTTAGGCATGGGAACCCATTTAAGAATAGCATAATCTGACCTAGATGTCCACATTCACCATAACAATTATTAACTATTCTAAAAACAGCACTGACTGACCTATATACGACTTTGGCATAATTCTTGGCACTTTTGGAATATCGGTTTTAAAAGTGAAGTGAAATACATTGGTTGTTTTATGCTCTGCCTTCAAAGGGTCCACTGTCTCTGCATGGACCTTCATCTGAATACAAGGCCCGTCTGTGTACACGACCTGAAAAAAATTGATATAATATATCTGGGCCCTGTTTAACAAAAAACAAGGCAGCAAAGCTGTCAAATGTANAAAAATCTTATACCCCTGTGTCCATGAGAATGCTATAATACTGTTTGTGATAGGGTAAAATGTGTGCATGTGTCCATGTAATGTTGATAACAAAGATGTTAGCTGGGGAATGGCTTAAGTTTTGGCTGGGGTCTGATAGATTGGGACAAATCTGATGCTGACATAATATTTTTGGCAAGCTGGAAGATCAAGATGGATTTTTCTGCATGATAGATGATGGTCAGATATGGTCTCCTGTAGTGGAATTAATTGGAAATTGAAGTGAAGGACAAGACTGAAAAGTCACGTAAAAAAGCACAAGAATTTTGAAGTACTGAGTATAAGCTGGGGATGGAATGCAGAGGTGCAGAACTTTCTTTTTTCGAGAATAGAGGAGAATCTTTTTTTTAAGGGGAGAAGAGGGGATTTAGAACTCTTTGATCCCCCACTTCTCTCTCTCTCTGTCTCTCTCTCTCTCTCTCTGTACCTGTGAAGACAAATACAGCAAACTCCCCACTTCCACCGGGGCCTGGAACATGATGTCGTCCACTGCTATTACTCTGGGCCGGGTGTGGCTGCGCGCAGGAGGAAAATAATGGAAAAAAGTATATCATCAAATTACATGTCAAGAAGGTATTTCATTCAAACGAGAGGCTTATGCACTTATGCAGTATGGAATGCATGCTAAAATTATAGACGTTTGGACTTAATCTATCCTCACAAATGAGCATTTATTAAATTGTGTGTGTGCATGCATGCAAATACACAACATACACATGCACAATCAAGTGACATTTCTGCTAGTTAATAAAATTTGTTAAAAATGCAAGTGTTCTTATAATACATTTGGCCCTAATTTTACACTTTTTTAAATAACTACCCATTGAGGTAGCCCAAGTTTCAGAATGTTGACCACTGGTCTTATATACCCAGCATATGTACTCTATCACCCTTAGTTTCAGAGTGCTGACTAATGGTCTGTCTATTACCTGTAAACAGAAGCATTGCACCAGGCCAGTTCAAAGGCTCGCCTCATTAAAAATCCCCCAAACATCTTGCCATACAGATTTCTGTTCTGAATTGAAAATGTCTTGTGTTTCATATTAAAACTGCTTTGAACAATACATCATTAATATGCACATTGTTGTTTATATCAAAAAGTAATTTTTTTTAATTTTCAAAATTTAATGGAAATCAAAAATACCAATGTAAGTAACTTAACAAGCTGCCTTCCCAAAGCAAACAAAAAGTCAAGAATGAAACCAATTATGACAGAAAAGTAGACCAAAATAATGCATAAACAAACACAGACAGTTAATGAAAAATTCTTTCTTCTTGCTTTTTTGATTTTAATTATTGACCAATTTTTTGCACATACCTCCCACTGACAAATATGAATATTTTTCAAGATGGCCTCCTCCATCCACATGGACCCCTCTGGCTTCTTGGTCCTCTTGAAGGTACCAGCTCTGAAGTTGGACAAAAAAATTATCTCTACAGTACACAACAATATGATACGATATGATACAATATTGTTACAATACAATATAATTTTACAATACAGTGAAAATACATCGGGATGCAATACAATTCAAATTGCAATGCAATGCATTTCATTTATACAGATGATGTAATTTTCATTGCACTGTATTGCATTATGTCTATTATAGTTTTTATATCTAAATTTTTTTGTCTTGATATTTTCACATTATTTGGGGGATAGAACATTTCTGTCACAACAGCCCCTGACTTTGCCCAAGAATGGATGAGGTGAGACTTCAGTGCATGAAAAGCATCAAACTTACTCTGGATCTATGATTTCCAGAAATAAGCCGTGTACAATATCACCCTCCTCTTGATTGGGAGGGACCTTCATAAGAGATTGGTCCTTCTGTTGCTGTCTTAAAGCCCTCTTAACTGAAAAAGATATGAAAGCAATTAAAATTGATGTACTCCAAGTCCTAAAGTTCCACAGCTCATAGAGACAACAATATATCTGACTAATCAATGACTGAAAAGGAATCGCAGAAAGTGCCCCGAGATTCAGGGTAGTTTACACTTGTCTTTGTACATTGTAGTGTGAATTTTTAAAATAAACTCTTTCAAACTCTTTCAGAGTTAGACATATTGCACCAGAGTCAAATTTGACTGAGAAGTTATGATGCTTGTTTTGACCTGAAAAAAAAAACAAACAAAACAAAACAAAACAAAAAAAAAAACTGGAACATAAAAAAAATTGTTATGACTTAGGCTGCATTCCCAGAGATTTAGATCGATCTATCTGGATCGACCTAACTCCCTGGGGGTTCATGCTAAATTGCTGTCAGCGGAGCGCGCACGACAGTTAATTACCCCCTTACAGCTTTTAGTGGGCGGGACAGACATTTAAGCCTGTTAAGCTGACAACAATCTAGTGAGACTCCCTAGGGGGATAGATCGATCTAAATATCTATTGGAATGGGGTCTAAGAAGAAGCACCATTTTACGCTTCCCAAAAATACAATTACTTTTCAGCTAGTCACACATATTCATGTATAATTATACACTATACAGACATGGTATTTTGCCTACCTTCTCCTTTTTGGAACAATGCCCTTTCTTCATCATTTACTGGTGCTAGAGGATTCACAATGGCTGCCCTAGAAAAAAAAAAAAAAATATATATATATATATATATATATATATATAGTACTGTGCTCTGTATACATCCTTTTTAGCAATTTAAATATGTCACAAACCAAATGGCCGGCAAATTATTTGGCTATGACAACTGGCATTTCCTCAGATAAACATATAACAGACTTGTTATTTAAATATTTCTAATTAATTATTAAAATAAGGTATGCAAAAAAACTGCCCTTTGGACATATTCTGTGGCAAAAAAAAGTATTTTGAATGACTTTTTGGCTCACACACAGTACCATTGCACACTCATATCAATTTCACAAAACCCACTGAAAACACAGTATATTTTACCTTTTACCCATGCTTTTAAAGAGCTTAATTAAGCCAACTGGAGATTTTTCCCATTTGTGAATTCTAAATTCATCAAACAAATGATCCTATTTAAATGTTTTCAGGATAAGGAACGTAATCCTGACCAATTACAGGACACATTTTAATTGGAGACCAAAATGTTTAAAGCTTCAAATATATAATTGTTTCTACATTTCATTTTCTTATTTGTAGATTTTAAATTATAAAGATGCCAATTAGACTTAATTTATATATTAGTCATAAAATGCTAACAAATAACAAAACTGAATTCATCTGTTACAGAAAAAGAAAAAAAGAAAGAAATCCTATTTCACCTTTGAGTTTCAACTGTTACTGACCTTTTATTTAATGGATCCCTAGCAACCATGAGAAAATGTGCCTTGATGAGTTCATGCCACTCTCCATTTAGCTCCTGCATCACGCCCATTTCTATTTCCATTGACGTCTTTCCCACCCAGGTCACATGACCAGCTATCTTGATGTCGCGATCGGCCACAAATTCTTCATGCTTCAGATCTAAAAGCAGGCAGAATTTCAAATTACGAAAATGGGAAAATTGTAAGTATCAGTGCAGTAATAATTTAATAAATTCAAACTTTTCCCTTTTTCCTACATTTATCGTTCTTATTTCCATAATAACTTACAAACTGAAATGAACTCAACTAACCTTGTATAACTTTTGCATTTTCTCTTGCAGATTTAACTCACAAAATTTAATTGTTTTAGGAAATTTACTCAAATCTTGTTCGTATTGAAAGAACATTTCTGTTTATAAATTACTTCATGTGCATAATCAGCTGCCTTTTCTTGAATTCAGATCCTTACCAAAATCTCTTCATCTTTTTGTTTTTATTTTATCCCCCAATAGTGTCTAATCTTCATCTTTTTGTTTTTATTTTATCCCCCAATAGTGTCTAATCTTCATCTTTTTGTTTTTATTTTATCCCCCAATAGTGTCTAAAATTTACATAAAACAGCAAATGGCATAGACAACTCCTGGATAAAAAGTCAACTACTGGTCAACTTTTTGTCAATTACTCATGGTAGAAAAAGAATAAAATGTCTTAAAAGCTAGTCTGTTTAAGAATTAAAATACTCCCAGAAGAGTACAAATGACCAAAAGATAGAGAAAATGTCCATCATATTCACCTATTCTGTCCACCAGTGCCGTGACAATGACCAGCGGACTGACTTGACCATAAATCTCCGGGTTGTCATTGTGAGAGTAGCCTATCCAGACTGGAAGACAACATTTATATTTCAATTTTAGTCATACAAGTTAAACATACACTTTTTACAAGTATTACTTCATTCACCATTGATGGTGCTATCTCATTCCCTATGAAGTCTAGTTGCCTGGTGATGGTTGCCAGGTGAAAACCAGCTGCCTGGTGATTGTTGCCAGGTGATAATCAGTTGCCAGGATACAGTTGCCATGAATTACCTGCCATAGTGTCAAGGTCTTCCAATATCCTCCCAAATCTTACTCCTTTCAGCACTGTCATATAACGATCCCGTAGCTTGTGGTCCGTGCTCAGTGGAATGATGCATTCTCTGTAACTGTCCTTCATGCACCGTGTTTTTAATTCTGATTGGTCATTGACAAGAAGTGAAGAGAGTTTAAGGATGTCGAGGTTTTGTTGGTCACTGAAACTGAAAATAAGAATGAATATTTCTTTGTCCACTTTTCATGCATTGTGGCTGCAATTTTAACCAGTGAAGAAAATGCACAAGGAATGGGCTTTTTTTTTTTTTGAAGTCACTGTCCATGTTTCTCTGTCAACATCTTCTTAAAGTAGACAGCAAGGATGGCATACTTATATTTATGTCTAGTACCAAATACACCATTATGATGGGATCTGACCACCTTTATATTATTATAAATTGGACAGCCTTATTATTACTTTTTTCCCTGTAATAACTTGGTATAAGAACACCTGTCCAAGTTGTCTCTTGTTTCAAGATAATTAACAATATGAGAGTTGTATTTAGTACTGCTTTCCACTTACCTGGATATTTTTGTTGCACCCACAATTGATTGTAACTCTTTCCGCACTGCAAAAAAATCAATGCAAGTGTCAAATGGACAGTAATGGAACAATCAAAGATTTATTTGAATCCACAGAATTTTAAAATGCTCACACAAATGAATGACTTTTTTCTTATTTAGTTTATGTTGTAATGCACAAACAGGTAGCAAAATAATAAATTTACAATAAAATGAATAAATAAATGTCAAAACAAATTAAATTCATTTCACAAAGTTGACAGACAGTAAAATCTTATCTGCTTCTAGTACAATTGTCAAGTTAACTTCAGTTTTCTTTTTCCTCCGTAATTTCACTTTTTTGGCTACATTTACAATAAACAATTTTCAAACATTTTTCAGAGATATATTACCGACTTGATATGTATTAATTCATACCTTCTTTTGGCTTTGGAATAGCTTTTTTGGTAACACACATTGTACGTCTTGTAAATATGAGACTTGCATTGGAATTACTTGTACAGAGAGGTCTCAGCAATCTAAAAATAATAATAATAAAATAAAATAAAAAATGTGAATTTCACAATTATTAGAGGCAACCATAACTTTCATATGTTAGCACAGCAGTACATATCAGAGATGGTATATATAAAAAAGTCCTAACAAATGAATTTTCCATTCTACTTGCAGGTGTGAATATGATGTGCATATTTTATTTTTCACTTTGGGTCAATTTTACTATGGAGAGTTCTGTTTTGTTCACTAGAGCAAGCAGCAAAATTATTTAGAGGGGGACAATGTGACCAGACCCTCTCCCAAAACACACACACACACACACACACACACACACACACACACACACACACACACACAAAAGCATCACCACCATCATCACAAAATAAATAAACGACAAGTATGCTACTACTAGTAAAAAATAAAAATAATAATGATAATAATAAATAAGCACTAGACTGCCGGATATGTGATCTTTGGAATAACTGGGTTATTAGATTGAAGCTGTCAGTTTCTTTCATTCACAAAATAACCCATATCATGACGATGGATAAAGGACAGAAACAGCAGCTTGCTGAATGAAACTTATTCAGTGACTGAATGAAGGAAAAATACTGGTACATTGTACCAGAAGAAAAATATCTCACTGAAATGATTAAATTCACACATTTTACGACAACATTGTCACTAAAATTGTTTCAGGGTAATGGAACCTCCTATATTCAGCTTAATCCTTTCAATTGAAAGAAAATCATTGGCCTTGATCACATTGTGAAAGCAGAGGAAGACACAAACCTGACAACCGCTCTGGGCGCAGACATCTTGGGTATTTGTTTTCAACTAAGGTCAAGGCCGAAACCTCGTTCGGGAATTCAAGATGTCTGCGCCCATAAAATAGAAATGTGATCGAGGTTTTGCACAATTTATTTGACATTTGTCATCAATTAAGATAGTGGTTAAATGTCAGTTTTATTTTTAGTCAACTATCACACAAGATGCATTGGATTATAAATAGAAAAACTCGCCTGAGGACTTTTATCAGGTGTAAGAAACATTTGGAGTTCGTTTTGCAAAACTCGCCGAAGAGCTTCGTTCATGTCAGTCGTTTCTTCAGCTCGCGAGCTGGCTTTGGCTCTCAGGGAGAAACTACAAAGCCGTATTTCATCACCACTCCCATTTTCTACGTAAATGCAGGTTTGTTATCGAAGGAGGTTTTATTTTGCAGTGATTTGGTCCTTTCAGGTTTTGATCATTTCAAATTTGCTCCTAAGCAAAATCATAAATAAATAAATAAATTCATTTGTAAATAAGTGAAAATTATAAGTTGCTCTCAGTATAGAATTGATATATAAATAAGTAAATCCAAATTAAAAAAAACTTTTCATTGCATAAATAAATAAGTAAAAATAAATTATTATATAAATGAAAAGATAAACAAAAAAATAAAAATAAATAAATGAATAAACTAGTCTATGATACACTGCTGGCTTCAACCAGAAGTTGATGGTGTTATTGGTAGTAATCTTTTTCAGAGCCACACATAGGTCACATGTACACAGCCTGTTTGGCTGATGCTATTCAGAGGTTTCAGCAACTTCAGGGCAGAGACACCATATTCTGCACAGGGACAGATGAACATGGGCTCAAGGTAGGTGTATCTCCACTTAAGATGGGTCTGCCTAACCTAATTCAACTGTCTGAGCTATGAATATATCTCAACATGGGAAGCCAGTTTGACAGATGCAGTTTATCATCAATTAGTTATCTATTTAATTTTATTTTATTATTATTTCAAGGCATATGACTTTGTAATAGACCTGATTAAGAAGAATTTCAGTCATGTGTATAATGCTTTACTAGTAAATGACCTATGGTTGTTTTTTTTTACATCTTTAAGGTTCAACAAGCTGCTGAAAAACACAAAGTGCACCCAAAGGCATTTTGTGATAGAGTATCAGGAACTTTCAAGGTAGTATCTCGTGAAATGTGTTTATAACTGTGAACCTTATTTTTTGTTTAAAAAACAAACATAATTTAAGTTCAACATAAGGAGGTTCAAAATCAGAACAGATAAATCTTCAAAGCTCATTTTTATACAGTGTTTTGCATGAATGACTTAATTAGTGAGGGAATGAGGTAAAAAAAAATTAAAGGTTATATATATATATAGCATTAAGACAAGAATGAATATTTTGTACCAGATTTATGGATGATGAAGGCATACAGTACTTTGTGTTGAGAAATTTTGAAAATATACCATGAAATGAAAATTTTAACTAGAATGTTTTTTTATTCTCAGGTTTTGTTTGGGAAATGCAATGTGGACTATACTGACTTCATAAGGACAACTGAAGAAAGACATAAAAGAGCAGTTAATGAATTCTGGGTATGTGGAAAACTATTAGGAATTACAGACACATACTTGCCCTGGTGCAAATATTACACAAGTTCTTTAAATTAAAAAATTGCTTATTACTTGTACCTTCACGTAAAATATTTCCTCTGGTATTGCTCAGAATATTTAGGCACTAAAATAAGTTAAATTTTTTATAACTGTTACCATTTGTGCCAAGAATTAAAATAATTTTCTGAGTCAATTACTAAGCTGCGAGGCATAAAATACTGTTTAATATAATTTTCATGGACATTTTATCATTATTCCTTTTATCACCAAGTTATCCAAAAGTAAGGAGAAAACCATGATCTCCCAACCTGTTTACTAGGTCTAGATTTCTGATATGGAACACCAAGTAGTACAAAGCACAAAACAGTTTTACAAGTTATAAAATTCTAAACTTTTACTGTCATGAGTGAAATTCAGTCTTTATCCCTGTTACAAGATTGAGTGACTCAAAAACTAGAAACTTTCGAACCCAAAAACAGGTTTTGAATATGATGGTATGCCTTGGCTATCACAGGGATAATTATTGAAATTTCCAGGAAAATTAAAATTATGCAAAGGTCTGATGCTCACTATATGGCTTTAATACAAATGCTGTAGTTGTCCTTTCCAGAATGTTCTTGTTGCTAAAGGCTACATTTACAAAGGAAGTTATGAAGGATGGTACTCAGTGAACGATGAATGTTTTGTATCTGAAGCACAAGTGCAGGATGCTGCTGATGGCAGTGGAAAAGTAAGTTAAGTAGGATAAATTTGCCCAAATTTCATCCCACTTTCAGAGAGATTTTACTGTAAGTAACAAATCTTATACATGACAGCAGTTACCCGGTATAATAACTGAGGCATATTTCACTTTCAAACAGTTTTTTACTCATTTATTTTTTTTTTTAATCTTAAGTTGTTAACTTACTATATTTATGTCAATGATTTCAGGTGTCTATAGAATCTGGGCATCCAGTAGAATGGAACCAAGAGGAAAATTACATGTTTCGCCTGTCTCTGTTCAGATCCGAGTTAGATAAGTGGCTGGATGAAGAAGGTGAGGATTTGGCAAAATTGGGAAAAAATAATTTCTTGTTTTCTTGTACAAATTGACTTTTTAAAGACAAATATATCACACGTTAAAATGGAGTTATCACAAGTTTATATAAATGGTATGTTACTATTAATATATCTGTTCTTGTACTGGTATGTGTACTTTACATTTTTCATTTTCAGTGGTCCAGCCTTCAGTATATAAAGGTTTGGCCAAATCTTATCTGCAGAATCTCACAGACCTTTCAATATCTCGTGGGAGAGAGCGTCTATCGTGGGGCATACCTGTCCCGGGCGATGATACTCAGACTGTAAGTGTACATGTGCCCGTGCATGCATGTGTGTGTGTGTGTGTGTTGTGAGTATATGTGTCTTGTGTAAATATTAGTATAGGTTCTGTATATGTAGTGGTAGTGCAATTTTTCATTCAATTATTCAAGCTCAACTAATATATTTAACCTCATCATACAATTTTCTAAATGAAGTTTCTATCATAGTGTCTGAAAAAGGTTTTACCAAAGGTTCAAGAAGAATCATGTACTGATGATAGAGACTGTGTTATATTTTGTAGATATATGTCTGGCTTGATGCCTTGGTGAACTACCTGACAGTGGGCGGGTACCCAGAGCAGGGATTTCATTGGCCAGCAGACTGTCATGTGGTCGGAAAAGACATTCTGAAGTGAGTGCTGTGTAGATTGGTGATTAAGTCAAGTTAAAAGTATTAAATACTATAGGATACATATTTTCAGGACTATATTGTGTTTATAAATTATAACTGATGAATTTTTTTCCTTACAGGTTTCATGCCATTTACTGGCCAGCATTTTTGATGGCAGCTGGTCTGGACCCCCCAAGAAACATACTCTGCCACTCACACTGGCTACGAGACCAGAAGAAGGTGAATTGCCAATTTTGTTTTTTTAAATCATGTGAATCTTCTCGCTTAAATTGAAATGAATATCTTTGAAGGTTTCTTGTTAAGTTTTTCATGATACTTGTACTACAAAATCATACAAAGGTTAGTCGAATCAGTTTTGATTGAAAAAGATGACACAGATGCACAAACATGCATGCATGTGCGAATATGCACATACACATGCACCCGTTACAGGCAGCTTGAAGAAGACTGAACTTTGCACAAAAGCGGACTGAATACTTATTTCATGTCTCATTAGAGTCCTATACCAATGCACTGAAATTTTTTGTACTATCAGTTGTTTCAATATTTTTTTAAAAAGGTGTGTATGTCTCAAGTACTATAATAACAATCAGTTTGAAGTAGAGTAGACTTAAAAGTAAAAAAAAATGTTACTCTTGATCTTTAAAAGATATTGGCTTTCAGAGATGTAAAGTATTATTGAAACGTACGCGTTCCATACTGAAAATTAAGTTGATGTTTTATTCTTATTTTGAACCATTTCATCTTTCTAGATGTCCAAAAGTAAAGGCAATGTAGTTAACCCAATGGAGGTGATGGACCGAGTCACCCCCGAGGGTCTCAGGTATTTTCTGTTAAGGACAGGAATGTTGGAATGGGATGCTGGTGAGTAAAGAGTGACAGGAAAACGATGCCTCTTAGAACTGTATATATCCAAAAAATAATAAATAATCAAATGAAATAAAATTTTCTTGGAATTTTCTTTCCTAGAAAAGACTTTATGGTGGCATTAGATGTCTTCATCTTCAGGAAGGATATATTTACTTTGAAGATGAGAAATTTTAAAAAAAGTTAAATTTGTATAATAGGTTAATACCAGATTTCTTTTGTAATATTTTTGACATTTTACTTTTAGACTTCACAGATGAGCGCCTTATTGACGTTTTAAATAGTGAACTTGCCAATGTTCTTGGTAACATAGTCAGTAGAGTGACGGCAAAGAAGTTGAACCCAAAGCACTGTTACCCTCCTTTCATGCCAGAAGTCTGGGAAGAGTTTTGTCAGGAGGAAGATAGGGTTCTGCTGGAAAAACTAAAAGAGCTGCCAGGTAAATTTTTTTCTGTGAAATTTTTGCCTTTAATCCCCTCTTTAAATTAAAAATATTACTTGTGGAGGTAACAGTTTTAAATTTATTTTGGCATTCAAATTAAAAATTTTCAGAAATTTATAGTTATTGCTAATCTTCTTACTTATAAGTGTCAACAGAAAAATGTTTCTTTTAGATAACATTGTAATAATTTAGTTACCATCACTTGACTTTTTTGGTTTGTGCAGTTATAATGTTTAATCAATTCCATTCTATTGTTTTTAAAATAATTTGATTATGTGCACAGAATTTGACCTAAGCTGGCACTATTTCAGTCACTCTTGCATTGTCAATCACTTTGAAATTTTCAAATTAGTGACGACTCGAAAAAAAAAAAGGAAAAACATCCATGTATCTCTTCAAACAGGTCAAGCTACTCTTGACGATTGGTAATAAATTTTTTTGGACAATTGCAGGTTAAACTCAGAGTTCCTGAGACTCCTATTACGTATTGTTACTGCTCACTTCTTATGTTATCCTCAACTCTTCCATTCTTTTAGGTGAAGTTACCCAACATTACCAGAATTATCACGTCCCACGAGCGGCAGATGCCATTTCAGAGGTACTTCATCTTACAAATCAGTTTCTCGACCGAAATGCACCGTGGAAACTCATCAAAGACCCCACCAATGCTTGTCATGTGAGCAATATTCTTCACATCGCAACAGAGGCGTCACGTGTCAGTGCCATCTTGCTACAGCCGATTATCCCATGTTTAGCTGATCAACTTTTGACTTATTTAAATATCCCGCCCCGGGACAGAATGTGGGACAGCGTGGGGAAGACTGTCACAGACCAACGAGCTTTTACGTCTAAACAATATATCTTCTTTGAGAGGTTACAGTCTTGATGCATAGACAAAATTAAGAGGAAAATATACATTCAGGTTGGAATAAAATATCTTTCAAAGCAAGGGACATTCAGTAGTTATCCATTGTGATTTAATCAAAACATAAAAAACAAACTTGCATTTTTTTTAAATATCTCTATTTTGAGTTTAAAAATACACTTAAAATGTACAACAGTGATACACAATTATATTACATACTGTAACTATCAAAAAAAAAAAATTAAATATTAAGTCCAGCTAAAATTTCTATTAAAAAAGTCTGATACATCATACATATTAGACCTCAATGTTTGTGTTCGTTTACAGCAACTTTTTAAGTATGGCATAAACATTATTTTAAAAAATCACTTTCCTATTTGTAAATTTATAAACTAATTTTTTTTTATATTTTACTCTCCACAAGAACAAGTAAAAAAAAAAAAAATCAAATTTACACTGAAATGACTTACAACATTTACCACTAATGTTAACTTTAACATTGCAAATGTATCTAGGCAATTTATAATTTCACAATGACAAATGTATTCCTCGTAATCCTCAATTTTTTGCCTTTTGATTCGGAGAAATAAACTCACAGTGAAAATGAGCTGGTTTAAGCCTTGGCTAAGCACTAAAAATGTTTACAAAATGCTTTCTAAAATGGATTGTAAACACGCAAGGCAAAATGTTTTTAATGTTACAAAAGTAGTAAAAAAATCATTTATCATTGATGACAGAAAATAGTACACATTAAGCAACGCTTTACTCAGACTGAACTTTATACAATTTTGTTATCCACAGAAATTGAACTGGCTACAGACAAGGAGAAAAAATTTCCATCTTCAAAGTTCTCTGTTTTTAATCCTTTTTATTTTACAAAATCCAAAAACTTGCCAACTTTTCATAAAAAGGTAGAAATCTTCCACAAAACTGACAAAAATACCCGGTCAGGTCTCTGTATCTTGCACTTTCTGCCCAGCTTACATTAAACCAGCTGGGAGATCATCCTGTAAGAAAAACTTCAATATTAATTTATGTCTCAAATTTGAGCATTTGGATTAAATCAGGTTAATATTCAAGATTGTATTTCCCCTTGGAAAAGTAAATTTTTTTCTCCAGGAGAAAGAAAAAGTTGCATCAAGCAAACTGACCCTTGAAGATAAACAGATTTGGTTTTCAAGATGTCAAGTATTTTAAAGGTACTTTAATAAGATAAAAGAATATTTTCTTTAAATAGTCTCTTCACTGCTGTGTGATCCATTACTGAAAATTTCTTTAAAAAGTCAGCTAAGATCAGAGACAGAGTTATTTAAACTCCAATATTTCAGGGTCCATCAAATCACCTTCAGCCATGTTTACAGCTGCTCATGACAGACACCAAAATGTTGGAGTGAAGACAACTTAAATTCTACCGGTACTTTTCAAGAAACGACTTTTATACAACAGCTGATATCATGACAACACAACTGATGGAATTCTCTGAAAGACCTCTGGGTTTTAAATGAAAAAAAAAAATTACAGACTTCTTCCACCAAGTTTCTTACCGAACCAGTGTCAAACTGCGGAGATTCTTCCACCATGAGATTGGGGTCTATACGGCCACGAGAGGATCGAGTGGGCCTCTGCTGCTGCTGTTGCTGTGGGGATGGCTGTACTGGACTGGAGAAAGACCCAATACTGGTCTCTTCCTCTATTCTTGACCTGAGTGGAAAATAATGTGCAGTCTTAGGTACTTAGGTTCACAAAAATAAATAAAAAAAATCATAAATAAATTATGTGTGTGCATATGCATGCACCCCACCCCAGAAGAATAATGACAGTAAAACAATGAAAAATTGCAATCCCCCCCCCTTTCCCCTTCCATTGTTCAAATTTTCAATCATTGTTTTCAACAATATGCCCCCATTCTTTTTTGCACCCACTGTTTGGGCAGTAATCTAGTCACATCCTGAAGGGAACACAGCTATTTGTATCGAAACACGATCAATGATGAGTCAACTGCATTTGATAATGATCAAATGGTCTAGGACTGTAAAACTCATATGACTTTGTTGTTACTTAGCTCATGAAATTCAACTGACTTAACCATACCGAATTGCACCCAGTTTTTCATCTTAGTAGAGAGATAGGCTACTTACTGCTGTATACGTCTGCCGTAGTTGGCAGCATTCTGCCGGGACATTTCCATGTTCTGTCTCTGAGATCCCAGCCACGAGGCCTGGGACATCTGTGACTGGGACATCTGCGACTGGGACATCTGGGACATCTGGATGGAACTGGAGTAGATCGTGATAACAATTTTATCAAAATATGAATTAATAAGACATTTACTGTAAGGTTAGACAAGAATTAAACTGTGCCAGCATGGATAAAAATCTGACATGTGATACTGACATTTTAATGCAACTGAAAATTAATATAGAATATAATACAATTTTATAATATAATATTCGACTGATTTTAACTTGCTGTCGACTGGAGACGCTTTCACAGGATTTAAACCTCTTCTTATACTCCAAAACATTCTGGTGCCACTTATAAACCAGAATAAGTATCGAACATGATTAAAAAATAATTAAGCTGTGTATTTCTTCATATACTCACGATGCTTCAAAGTCTGACATGTCATCTTCTACCCGTCTCCTCTTGACGGCAGTGGAATGCATAGGTGGCTCCCCTAGTGGTCCAGGTGTGGCGGGCTCTTTGCTCAGCCATGCGTCATTGGTGCTGGCATCTCCACCTTGATGATATATTGAAATTTTCAGAAAATGATATAATTTAATATAATAATAAATAATTTAAAAATAATATTGATGCACATTTTGCACATACTTTATGAACAAAGATTATTTCATTATTTATCTTCTCTTCTCTTTGTAAATTCTGTGAGTATTAAACAATGAGCCGTTTGTATTATTTTTTAAAAATTTACTTTAATGCATCTACAAGGATTTATACATAAGCAGAATACTGATAAAAATAACTTTCCTTTCTTTAATTGTAAATGTTAAAGCAAAACTTTTTTTCAGTTAAGTTTACTGCACATCTATACCACATACCATCCATACCGACAACTTTGCGTTTACGTCCACCTTTGGGTCGACCAATCGTGTTCGCCCTGCCAGTGACAGAGGTTTTTTCCTCCGCGTCCTGAATGAGGCTGTTTCTGTACATGAGGAGAGGCTGCCAGTCCTCACTTCTGTTAGCCATCATTCCTTGTTTTAGATGTTTGTCCAGGAAGTTCACCCTGTGCAAAGAAAGTTGATGTGACACTCTGAACAATATAAAGGTAAAACGCTACATAAAAAGCTAGAAGACAAGTACTAAATTTTTATTTCATGCCATTTTCCTATTTATGCAGTGGCAGTGATGGAGCTTTTTTATTTTTTTGTGGAGAGCATTTCTTACTCTTTAACATAGTTTAAGCTAAAATAATATAAAAGTTAATCTGTCATTCATCTAAAATCATTTTTTCACACGTACCAATAAATACAATAAATTGCCTGAACCTGTTTAATTCATTCTTGAATTTCCTTAAAGAAAGTTATTTTCATTAAAATTTTTGAATAATAAAAAAGAACAAACCATGCAAACATAAATGACTTAAACATAGATATTCGCTGCTGTATACGTAGGTCCAGGTAGAAAATCAAAATTGAAAATATAAATCAATATAAAAAAATCTTACACCGCTTTCTTGTCCTGCCTCATCAGCTTGCTGGTGAATTCACAGAGGATTTCCAGGAATCCCAGGTTGGGTGGGGCTCCTTTGGGGTCATTGGGGTTCTCTAGGGGGGTCAAACTGAAGATGATGCCTTCCCTGGATAGAAAACAAAGTATTCGTTTTGAAAAATAAACCTTATGGTGAAACTTCAAATTCAACAATATCCCGAGGGACACAACGCGAGGACTGCATATTCAAGTTATCCTCATTAGGGATTCTTTACTTCTATTCTTTAGATTAATCCTGCTTCATCTAACACACCAAGCTTTCCCAAAGATTCTAATAGATAAATTTCAATGACGACGGTAGTAAAAATTTGGCATTAAAATAAGAGTTTAAGTCCAAGCAGAAAACTGACACTGGGAGCTTTTTAGACCTTCTTAATGTAAAGGCCAAACGTAAGATTCTTCCACCCCTACTAGACCTCTTGTCTATATGATATTAAGAGAAACAAGGTTGTGCAGCAGAGGGTAATATAATTTACAAGTTGGCATGACAACCAGCCCCTAGTTTGCAAAAGTGTTTTTTTTTTTTTTCTTAAGAAAGAAATAGGCCAATGTTTTACTGTCACAAAGTTCACAATTTTGGTGAAAACAAATATAAAAAAAGGAAGAAAACTAACGTGTGCATGGCAGCCACTGCATCTCTATTTTTCACCTGGTCTAGACCAAAAGACAGATTAAATCTGCGGGCAAGTTCCTGAAATAAAACAGAAATTAATATTTACAAAATAAGCATATACAAGCTTAAGTAAGAAAGGCTGATATTTTTAATTATATATATTTAAAACTGTTTATAATGATTTTCTTTAACTTGTATTTCGCATTGTGATAGTCTATTGAACAAATCTGGATTTATGACTTTAAAAAATAATTTTTAACATCATCATTATCAACTTAATCATGAAACAGTGCATTGCTTCTGAAGAGATCTTTTCTAACCTATGAAAATGTCAAGCCTTACACTGAATAAAAACATATTTACACTCTTTAAAAAAATTAATTAACTTTTTTAACAATCTGAAAACAAGAGGCTAAGAAAAGCCTAAATCACCATACTCACCTTAATGTTATGGAAACTGTCAGAAGTCCTATCTACAGGCCCTTGTGCCTGAAGCTCCTTGAAGAGCTGGGTTAAACTACAGGCCAGTGTCTTAGCTGTGAGGACTTTGTTGATCTCTCTGGCTTTACCCAACGTGGTCTTGATGATGTCGCCGTAGTCATTGTAAAACTGGAAGATGGAGCAGAAGTTTCATGAAAATCAAAGAAACTTATTCCTTGGCACATTATTCAGTTAAAACATCCAGCATACAAGGAGTTGATAAATATGATCATGTGTTTATTGTTTTAGACATATACCCACATGCTTACAATCCAAACTGACAAAAATGAATTAATTTTAATTTTTATTAAAATACATCTACTTCCTCCTGCACTACCTGAAGTTTTGTTCTCTAGCATTCAGTGAAAAGTTCTGTGTGTCAGCACTGGCACAATTACCTTCATGTAATGTTTGAACATGTCAGCCGCCATTTTGATTCCTACCACATTGTACACCACCAATTTGCAGAAAGAGGCCAGGAGGTTTCTGCGAGTGTGCAGTTCTTCGATTTTTACATTTTCATCTGCCTCTTCTGAAAAGACAAAAATTTCCAAATTTCATCATCTCTCTTTCAAAAAAATACACAAGTTGAAAAGTTAACACGCCCCTTATATCTTTACTGATTCAGAAACACAAATTCAACCAATTCAAAATCATTCAAAAAACATTTTAAGCAGCGTTTTATGAACTATAATCTCCCCTCAAAGTTTTCAGTCCTCTCCACCTTTTTTTCATCTGACTAAAAGTTCATAGTGGGTCCAAGAAACATTACACCTGAAGGTTTCAATCAATCAATCAATTAATAAAGAAAATCATTTATGAAAAAAAATTAAAAAACTCACCATCTTCATCCTCAACAAACACCTTATCAGAGAGGTATCCACTGAGCTGTGCCTGCAGGTTTCTGTCAGGCTCATAAACCAGAGGTTTCATGACAGGGTTGGTGCCCAGCTGACGACTTAGGATCAGGAGGAGGTCACAGATGGTAATGTAGCTCTGAAATTATTTATTTATTTATTTTATTTTTATTTAACAATTCTAGGAGTATAACATACAGCACATTTTTCAATATATTTTTGTGACCAGTTAAGTTTAAATGCTGACATAACTCTAAATGTGTCCTTTATTTTCTTTTCAAAGTCTGTAAAATTACTGTGTAAAAATTAGTGTAAAAGCAGCTATTTTGCAACCAGTAACATATCCAAGCTTATTTTAAATAAAATACCTCAAAAGCGAGGAAAATTTATTGAATGACACTTTTCACATAAAAACCTTACCTCCTCATTGACCTTTTCTTGCTGATGGTACATCAGGTCATGAAGTAACTTCATGAAATCACTGACACGTTTCTTCAACTGCTTCATGGCATCCTTAAAGGTGAGACAGAATGATGAAATTAAGTTTGGGCTGGTGTATATGCACAGCTGTGTGTGTGTGTGTGTGTGTGCATGTGGTGGTGGTGGGGGGGGGGAGGGGGGGTTACAGTTTTAGCAAGAAAATAACTAGCAGTTATGTGCGCAAATTTCATTCCCATAAATGAGCAATTTTCTAAGCTTACCCCATTTCTTATCTTTAGTTATTTATTAAATGTTATTTAAATGTCATGTTTTTCTTTTATTACAAATTATATATTATACTTCACACAAACCCAGTTTATCTTTGTAAAACATTTACTTGAAAGTTATGAGTACAGACATAACACTTACTTTGTCAGGATTATTTTCATCTAATTTCTGCAGACTCCACATCAGGCACACAGAACAACTGGAGATTGCTTTACAGACAATCTAGAAGAAAACACAAACATTGATCTTTAAATTCTCATATCAATTGCTGTATTAAATCTGATAAAGAAGAGAACACCACTGCTGATATATTAAAACACAACAATTTCTCTGAACCCAACTTTTTTTTTCATTTCTGCATTAGGTAGAATGATTAATGAAAATGAAAAGCTGTTTCTATAGGCCATTGCAAAATCCTCAAAAAGTTTTTTCACAACTTTATCTTGCTGTATTTTTTGTAGTAATCTTTCATTTTTGGAAGTCAGATTCAACAACAACAACAACAACAACAACAACAACAAAAAAAAAAAAAAAAAAAAAAAAAAAAAAAAAAAAAAAAAAAAAAAAAAAAAAAAAAAAAAAAAAAAAAGTCATTTTCTTCATCAAGACTCCGTGAATATCAGCTATGTAATTGTATAATTCCATAACAACTGTAGGTATAAAATCATAGCACTTACTTCTGCAGGAATATTAGGGTTGTCGTTTCCAGCCTTCACAATCTGGAACAGCAAGTCCCACAGGTTCCACCCTGTCATGTCATGGCAGCTGGTGATATAAAGGAATAAATAATTCATTAAAAATAAATAAAGAAATCTTAAGTTTATCCTCATTAAAGATATCCATATATCCGAATCCCAGTATGCTCAGTTTATAGGTATTACTTGAATGTTTATCTCTGACATGCTAATCCATAACATGTTTATCTCCAATATGCTTAAACTTCTGTAAACTAAATGTAACAGATTTTCATCATTAGCCTCTGAATCATTGTCAAGTCATTGCACTTTATGATAACAATTAAATTCTACAACTTCAAGCATTAGTACACAGCATTTGCTTCACAACCACCTTACAATGAAAGTATGGAATACTATGTCCCATCACAAATTTTTTGTATCATCATCTATGATATTCACCTGTAGAAAGCATAGATTCTCTTCAAACCTGCAGCCAAGGAATATTCTTCATCTTCATCTGGTTCATCACCCTGCAAGAGAAACAGTACATATTTCCGAATAACATCACTGATACCGGAATTTTCTTTACAAAGGCTTCACTTACAAGCTTTGCATCTTTTTGAAATAAAAGTTAAATAATAATAATAATACAAAGCAGATAATTTTAATGAATCAGATAAAGAATTTTAAAATTTCAAATGCCATTTCAAATATAATGTTATTTTAAAACAGCATTGCGTGCGTGTGTGCTTGCGTGTGTGTGTGATTCAATTATTTGTACCACCAAAAGACAAACTCAAAAATCCTTTTGATGTTGCATTTAACTTTATATTTCTACCTGTTGAAAGTAATCTTGATGAGCTCCCTTGAATTTCTCCACCAGAGCGTCTAGCAGTGTGCTCCTGGCTACGTCACACTTCCCGGCTATGGCAAACTCCTCACTGCAGAAACACTCCAGAATCTTAGAGCAGTTCTCCAAAACTTCAGAGTCTGTGTGGCGGTCGATGATTTCACGGATGTGGTTCAACAACAGGTCCAGACACTGCAGATAAAGAGTAGGATTTGATAATAATACGTATTAAAATATGCTTAGAGGAATTCCTCTGAACTTCAAGGAAACTGTAGATTTTTGCAATGTCACATATATGGTTAAATAAAGGCAAATTTTATTGTTCATTGGGCATAATAATAATAATAATAATAATAATAATAATAATAATAATAATAATAATAATAATATTCTCTGAAATTTTAGCAATCTTTACTCTATTATCAACTTCACAGTAAAGACTATCCGAAACCATAAAAAGGTGAAGACTTATAAACCTATTTCAAGCTATTAATTTCCAATTTTTATTGCCACCATGGCATTCCCCATTTCCAAACTAGTAGATGAAATTTCTCTTTAATTACCTTCTCCTGTCTGCTAGTGGTGTAGATCTCCAGGTCAAAGTGGAGAGGAATCTGGAGCAGGTTGGCCAGCTTCTCTGCATCAGCACCGTACTGGGGGGAAAGTAAAGTTTATTTACAATTACTTTTAAAAATTGTAAATTATGAAATAAGAAGTAAAATCAATCTGCAAAAAAATCAATTTACTTTTATCATCTGTTATCCACTTTTGTTTCTACCAATTTTGATTCAACATAGGATAATGTGCACCTGCTTTTATTCCATTATATTATTCTATTCATTTTTTTTTCATAAAAACATAATCCTTGAAATGGCCTGTTAGTATTTTGTATTTAGAAAAAAATGTCCGCTTGAAAATAGAAATTTCCATTTGAGAGAGAGAGAGAGAGAGAGAGAAACAAATCACTTGGGTGCCATACCTTTGCTAACAGCTGTGGTAGAAACACAATGAAGTGTTCTGTCAGTTTGGTTCTGTCCTCCAGAATTTGTTTGTTCTCTTTAGTGGACAGCTGGAAACAAAATACCATTGTGGATAACACAAATACAGACATAAAACAAAACAAAACAAAACAAAAAAAAAACAATGACATCTAAACACTAACATTCCATGTTTTATGCCATTTCTAATCAACTAGTTAGGCCCTATTAGGCAAAATGTTGTGTCTGTGCATAAAAATGAAATATGAACAGATATTTCTTGCCTTCTTTCTGTGTTTTTTTTTTTCTCGGTCTTTTTCACCAAACCTCATTTGAACAATTATGCTGTTATGCTTGCACGGAAAATGTATAGGTTATTTATAAGCAGCACCTGGGTTATAAGCTCTGTGTATTTTGTGTGTTTTCAGATTGTGAAATACTTTTATATGTTTATGTTGCCACACGTTCACGGAACAAAACTACTACTACTACTACAGTACTATATGATTTGACCTTTACAAACAGGAAAGATTGAATAGTAGGTCAAGTTTACAACTAGAAATTTGAAGAAAGCGAAGTGTAGAAGCTTTTTTTAAATCTATTTACTTGATATTATTTATTTTTAATTATTTTAGTTAGTTATAATTTTGACATTAATTATCTTTGTTGATTGACCGATAAATTTGATTTATCCCTTCGCATGTGGACTGTGCTACTTGTATTGAATAAAAACTAGTAACAAAACATTACATGTAAAGGCACCTACAAGTCATCAGATTCATGTGTTTACATTTTGTCCTTTCACACAGAAAGGACAGAAAAAAACTTTGTTGTTTAAATGTTTAATACACAATTATATTACTTGAAATAACTTGAATGTACTTGTTATATCCAATGTAACGCTCTAAAACAAGTGCATAAATTAGGCACTAACTAGGTACAAATATTCAATTCAATTCAAAACCATTAAAAACTGGAACAACACTGCTCTTTAGAATTTTTGATTACATATTCATTAACAAAAATCTTGGTATTTTGGCTTTTTAAGTTAAAACAACTTTTTCGCCATGCCTTATTATATAAGAGACCATTAAAAGAAAACCATGACAAGAACATTTCACACAAAATACAACATCCAGGACCATCTAATATGATAACCCACTTTTACACATTGAGAAAGGCATCAGATATCTTACCACGCGTAGTCCATAGTTTTTCTCTCACCCTTTCTGCTTACCTTTTTGTTAGGTCCTCTGCCTACAGGTGATTCCCCAGTGGCAGCCTGGCGTACGCAGCACACCATTATCTCTATGAGACAACTCTCCTGACGATCATCCAGAGCTGGAAGACAGAACAGACTTAGTGTCTGATTTCTTTCAGTATCTGATTCCCTTAATGTGTATTAATTTTGTTTTTAGACATTTCTAATTTTTCTGTAACTTTGAGAGTACTGGAACATCTTTCACTGTTCATAAATATCCTAGTGCCTAAATATCCTAGTATCTCCTCACCTCTCCCTCAAATCCTATGCCCCCCCCCCCCCCCGAGTACATATTATAATACTCTAAATATATCATACTCCCTCACCTTCCTCTCCTCTAATCTCAACCCCCCCCTAAATACACATAATAATATTTATTTATTAAAATATTTCTCCTACTCCCTCACCTTCCTCCTCTCTCCTCTAATCTCTCTCTCCTCCCCCCATCTCACCCCGCAGAATACACATAATAATATTTATTTATTTAAATATTTCTCATACTCCCTCACCTTCCTCCCCTCTCCCTGGTTCTTCCAGTAACAGGTCAGTCATACACTCCCAGTCCTTCATCATCTGATTGACCTCCCACAGGCTGTCTACAAGGTAGGCACCGTGTTCATGGAGCTGGAGTAAAACATATTTAAAGACTATACTAAAAGAATTTGTCCAAGAGCCAGGCACCATGTTTATGGAGCTGGAATTTAATTATTTTTGAGTTAACAGATTATGCTGTAAGATGGTGCCCACAAGATACACATATTCATACAAAAGTAGGTGGGTCGTTGAACATAGAACAATCTTAAAACAGAAAGTGTATAAAAGATGAAACATGCAAATTTTGGATATTTGATGCTCACTTAGCCAAAAGAAATTATTTACAAGTCTCTCTCTCTCTCTCTCTCTCAACTCCATACCATCAACATAATCAAAATAATAAAACTAACAAGCATATAAACATGAGCTACATTTGTTGAAGTAGAAGAATATTTTATTTCTTTGGTCAGATTTAAATGTCTTTAGCATATTGTTCCAATCTATCAGGAGTTGAGAAGCTTACATACCTCACTCTCTATAAAAAACTGCACCAAGTCTCGAATCAGTGGGGTATTTTCACTCCTCTTTTTCCCTCTCTTTGTTTTCAAACTCTTTGTTGCATCGTCATCGCGCTGGAAGAGCTTCGCATTCAGGAACTCCCCTGCTGCCTGTGCCACAGCACGATGAGAGGAGTAGACCAACTCGTACACATTCTCGCAGTCTTTGTCTGACAAAACTGACTCATGTGCTCTGGAAAACAATTTAATAAAGAATATTATTTTATGCACATCATAAATGATTTATCTCCTGCCTCTGCGGATTAAATATTTAATAATAAAGTTTTTTTTAATACAGATTAGTCTTATGTAAAATAATAATATGCAGTTTTATAGGATTTCAGAAATAAGAAAAACTAAGAATATATCAAATTCACCACCTGAAGTTAAACTTACTTTAAAATACTGATGACTAGCCTGACTGCACCGACTGCCACATCATATTCCTTGTCCAAGGTCATTTCAACAATACGATCCTGCAGGGGAAACATGTGGGTTGTGTTTCAAAAAGGAACCACACAAAAAGGCACCAATAATTCTCATTATCCATATGATATTTTGGGTTTTAAAAATATTGGATGACACCATTATTTTGTGTAAACTTTTGCATCATGTGCTGCAAAGCTTCCCCTCCTCCTCTCATTAATTTGTTAGCCATCACAGATTCCATTAATTTCTTTAATTGAACCACCAGAATCCTCCCCCCTTACCACCCTTCCAGTCCCCTCCCAATGTTTCCCTTCAACACAAGTTCCCTTACCTTGAACCTAT
The DNA here is from genome assembly GCF_001039355.2 of Lingula anatina. The sequence goes on along the minus strand of NW_019775465.1, from coordinate 8,328 downwards.
TGGTGAACAGCTCCATCTTGTGGGCAAAGGTGTTGGTCTCATAAAGAGGCTGCAGTGTCTTAAAACAGTCCGATCGCACTTGACCAACCTGAATATGAAAACCTAACATTACTGACATATTTGAACAAATGACATTTTATTTTTAATATCATTCTAAAACCACAAAGGGTGCAACTTCAAACAAAATATCAATGTGTTAGTGTTATCTATCTGAAATAATTGTATTGTTGCAACAACAGCACCTTATCATAGAGCGTCCAACCGACATATTTCAGGTAACTGTCGTCCAGGAACATGTTGGGATATTTCCTCATCCAGACTCCGATCTCCTGCATGCAGATCGTTCTGATCTCTGGCTGAGTGTCTCTGGAATATGGATATAAAACAGGAATGAAAAATAAACAAAAATAATGTGTATTCCAAATTTCCATCCGTTATCTGTTTAAATGTACATAAACATCTGTTTTGTATTTTTACCCCTGGGACCAACAGAGATAAAATGTTGACATCTTTGATGGTTTCTGATTGTTACTGGATTATACAAACAGTTATTTACAGATTCTGATAAAATTTTCAGGATAGACAGTTATTCAGGGAGGAAAGAAGCTGTAACAATTTCACCTGAATCCAGGTCTCACAATATTTTCAAAATGATTTTTTTTACCTTTTCCTTGTCATAAAATCTGTCCTCCTTGAGTGTCTTGTATTAATTAATATTGTAAAAACTGCTACTTCTCACCTGTATCTGTGTACAAACACTCCCTTGAATATATAGGTCAGCATGTTTCTGATCTCTTCCTGATTCTCTTCAAGCTGGAATAAACACAGTACATCATTTAAGTTTGATCTGTTCAAAATGCAACTTTCTCATTCTGATTTCTCTGATTCCATGCTAAAAACATTTAAATATCTCATAAAGTTAGGTTTCTTTAAATCTCAACTTGCGTTCTATAAAGAATTCAACTTGAATTTCTAAAATGAAGAAATAAAATAAAATAAAATATTTTCATAAAGAAAAAACTTTGAAGTAATTAATTCTTCTTCCAACTGGAAAAACAGGATATGTAACAAACCGCAGACCATGTCTTACCTCTGTTCTCTTGCTCATCAAGACTTGCAGCCTCTCTGCAGACTGCTTCTGTTTGTTCTTCTGTCGCTCTGTCTCATACTGTTTCTGTGCGTTGTCGAGATTGATGCTCAGGTTGAGAGCAACATCCACCAGCGCAGTCATGAGTTTCATAGCTGAAATGTAAAATTATATTGTCAAATTATTTACTGGCCTCTCAATGTCTTAGTCGCTCAATGGCTGTAGGTCAGACTGTAGGCATTTTAGAAATGTGAAGTTCTTTTGTCAGTAGCTTGGGAAACTGATATTAACTAATAGTTTACCAGCCATTGAGAGGCCAGTAACCATTCAAATTACATAGCTAATAAAACTTTTGGTAGTTTTGATATTAAGTTAATTTGAAAACCTTAATTAGAAAAGAGCATAAAAAGTGTGAAAAGGAAATGTTTTCCAACCGATTTCTTTTTTACCTGCATTAAAAGAATAAGCTCTGAACCTATTCAAGTCTGCTTTCACTATTATAATAATTGTATATAAAGTAATATCTATTATTTATATAATTGTTATTCTATCAATGTTTTAATGTTGTAAAAGCAACGCATATACATATGAAGTATGGCCTTAGACTTGTTAACTTCTTGTTAGTCCCCCCAAAAAACTCATTATTCAACATTATGAAAAAAAAATATAATCTCAAAAATAAAATAAAATATTTCCCTACTCACATGCCAAAGTGCTGGTATGTCTAAATGCCCTGACCTGAGAGTCAGTGAGCCCAGTGAGGAGAGAGATGAGGTTGTCCATCATGTACTGGTCATATATGATGCTGTACTGGCATTGTCTGACCAGTACCTGGACAAACTCACAGAAATTGGTCTTAAACTTCTTCCACTGCTGGCCAGTCATGATTAAGGGATAGTCCCCACTTTCCTGAGGGATGAGATATTTATTCATTACCACTATGAAACAACATTATCAAGCATTAGAGATCAGATGTTCAAATTTTTTGTCCACTGTATCAAAACAACAATAAATATAATAAATAAATGAACAAAATATTATCTCTTGTTTCTCTTTTTTGTCAATTTTGTCAAATTTGTCAATTCATCATCTTCTGGACAAATGAGATTTTAAAAAAATATTTTTCTAAAAACTGTTACTTACCAACATCAAAATCCAGAATGACAAATAAATAAACAAAAATAAATTATAGAAAATAACAATAACCTCATCAAATTCCTCTGTCATTTTCCGAATGATCTCAGCATGTTCCATGGTCTCATACATCTGTTGTGATATCTTGCCACGGCAACCCGAGCACTGGATAAAGAACTGGATCAACTGGAGCAATGCCTGGTCACGCTCTTGTTTGTATGACTCTATCCAGTCATCAACTATACTCTGTAAAATATGTATTCATTGAAAATATGTCTAAAATATTTATATTTTGGATGAGAGTATTTTTCACAGCAACTCTTGTTTGTAGGATTAACTACTTATCTTCTATGCTCTATAAAATATATTTTTAACCATTGAAAATATGTCTTAACATTTTCATTTTGAAAGAGAACTTTCTCAATTGCCAATTATTTGGAGGAATTGTGAAAGCCATCTAGTATAATCAACAACATTTTTTCCCCTTTACAAGTCTATGAGTTTCTTGTTTCTAGTTCTTGAGTAAGTCATGTAACAGTGTAAAAGAAAAATTGAGAACAGGTTAATAAATCAAAATGGCAATTAATGGCATTTTTCTCTATGGTTTTCTTGAGGGCATACATTGGTGATTACGGCATAAGTTCAAAAATATTTCCTGGAAAATTTTTCATCGAGCTAAATTAAGTGCTTCGTATGCCTTAAGTGTGTACCTCATAAGAGAACAAAAGTCTCACCTGGAGTGCAACTTTGCCAGTCTTCACAATCTCAAACAAAGAGCCCTCCGTGTCTTCCCTCTCCTCCTTCTTCCTTCCTTTCCCCCCTCCAGCTCCGCCCCCTCTCTTAGGCCTCTTGATACCCTGGTGAGAGAGAGAGAAAGAAACAAGTTCAAATTCCCATATCAATATGAGATTCTGATATATCATGGAAGCAGATACAAATAAAATTCTGAAATGAATCTGGCTTGCACTGGGTATGAAACTTGGAGAAACTATATCTTTGCCTTCAGTTATATTCATTTCATTTCTATTCTTTCCTAACTAATTAAACAAGGCAGCAAAGCTGTCAAATGTACAGACAAAAAGCAGGAAATAACTATGCACAAAATAGGCTACTGTCAATTCTGATGCAAAAGTACATTATGTTAAACTGTAAATTCAACATCAATTTTTAATTATGCTCAACAGGAAATACCAATGAAAGTAAAATGTGTAACAAGCATAAGGCTTCAGGCCCATGAGAGTTCAAGTTCACACTTTGAAAATGTATAACTTCCAGAAAAAGAAGCCAATTAGACTGCTTTTCCAACTCAGGCTGCATGCCGATTTTCGAACTTGACCTCCGTTTTAGTAAGATCGATTACTCCTGAGAGTTTCACGACAACAGGCCTATCGGTTTTCCTTGAAATGTGTTTACAGTGTTGCATATATGTTGAAAAGTGAAAGAAAAAAGCATAACTTCTACAATAATGGCCCGATCATCCTG
>NW_019775464.1:337786-371444 GCF_001039355.2 Lingula anatina | reverse complement strand
AAGTGTAATTTGATTCTACATATTTTAGAAGAATGGATGAAGTATTCTATAACCCCACTAGGTAGCTTTTTTCTCTTCCCTTGGTGAAAAACGACAACTAATTGGTTTCAGAAGGATATCGGTATGGAGAAAGCTCTGTGTGTTCTCAGTCAGGGACCATTCCCAGACCGTATCATACTAACTGTGGATCGACCCATCTCCTAGAGGATAATCTCGTAAATTGCAATCAACTTAAGCGGCTTAGATGTCTGTCATGCCTACTGAAGCTGCTAGGGGGAAATTAATTATTGTTTATCAGCTTTAGTAGGCATGCCAGACATCTAAGCTGCTTAAGCTAAAAGCAATTTAGCGAGAAACCCCCTGGAGATGGATCGATCTTGTATCGATTTAGGTCTAGGAACTGAGTATTAGACTGGTTATCAGAACAAGTGAAGCAATCAGAAACCAAAAGCATTAAAATGCTAATACCATAACCCTGAAGTGCTAATAAAAATCAGAAAGCAATAAACTTTTTTTAATCCTCATAAACATGATAAAAAACATGTGCTAGCAGTACGCTTTCTGAAACTATCTTCTATAAAAATTTGAAATCAAGTGTTGATTACCATTTGATTATATCTAAAAAAAAGAATATGCAATTTTTGATGAGTGGTAAAATTGTTGGAGACTGAGCTTACAGCATCTTGACCTTTATTCTGTCATACAAGCTCAAATATCTGGACACATGTCATCTTCTTTGGCTAGGAAAATATAACTTAATATTGAGTTAATTGGTGAACTCAGAAGAAAATTGCAAATACAGCTTTTGAGATGTTTCCCATTCCCTCAGGTTAAGCGTAAAGTGTGTTTATTGGTAAAACAAAATATGTGTCAATGCATGCCCACGCTTCAAACCTATGGGTGAGAAATCTGTCAACAAGAAGTCAATTTAATGCTGTTGTTTTAGCAAAAGGTGTTTTAAACATCCAGCACCTGCAAAGGTTGATGCACTCGCTATAGACACATGCATTTGTAACAGGGTACCAAGAAGCTGTCACTTCAATAATAACTTTAATTCAAAATGCCCTTCGAGTTCGTCTCCCGAATTTTAAATTTATTCAAAGATTATGTATCATTGTTTAAGGATATAAATCCATAAAGTATTACTATAATCACAATACAAAGAAATAAAAGACACCATTTTTCAATATTAATGACTGTAAAATGTGCACAGAACAAAGAGTTATATGCAAGATCCACCTCCCACCTCCTAATGATAGACATTGATTCATAAAACCCTGAGCTTTCCACAATAAAATTGACTCCTCCATGTCACCGCGATGTGCCAACGCAGTGTGGCGCGTCTGCCCAAGGTTATCTATTTTTGTACCAGTCTTAAGATGCATCTTTAAGTACCACATGCAGAGCATCCAAGTATTCAGTAGCAGGAAGACCATGGTTCTCTGAGTGTGAACTGTGGTAGTTTTTGATATACAGTTATACAGTATATATGCATACCAATATAACCCCTGAAGAGGGAAGCACTGGAAGGATTTGCAGTATAGCCAAGTATGGTCCCAAGCCTTTTTAACAAAAAAAATTATAATATTACAGTATATTTGGAACACAGAAAATAATAGCCTCTGTTTTGAAGAGAAGTTTTGATTTATTACCATTAAAGTAAATTTATAAAGTAGTCTCTGAATTATTTAGTTCTTATTCTTTTTTTTTACAGGATAAACCATCACACCTTGAATGAAGATCGTTTACAGGTAAGCAAAGCTCCCTTTCTTATTTTATGGCAAATGTGTTCTAAATAGATATTACTTTAATTATATAAAGTACAAACATACTATGTCTTAGATTCTACATATTGTACCAACATAAAATACAACTTAAATTATTAAATTCTGAAATATATCACTTGGATTTTTATAATGCTCTTTTTTCATTTGTGGTTATATATTATCAGATTTGCCACCTGTAATGTGCCTGAGTATCAACACACAATATAATTATGACCTACTTATAATAAAAACCTCATCTTCAGTCAATATCCCATGAAGTATGAACAATGCAGTAGCTGCTTACTAAATTCAAATAGATATTTAATAGCATTTCCAATAACTATGTTTTGTGATTCAAATTCCATAACTTTAAATAGGCAGCAAAGCTGGCAAATATACAGATTGACAAATCAGCACAAAGGAAAAACTTAGACAACACATTGCTATAACAAAGTGAAGACAACATTAAAAAATGATTCAGAAGCTATCTTGTCAGTGAGAAAAGTAGAGAGATTTGATATTTTGCCATTATGGACATGCATTACATAAAACAGGATTACAAAATTATTATTTTTTATTACGTATCTTAACAGATTATAATTAATAAACCTCTTGTTTCAAATCTACCCATATCATCACCAGCTTTTCTGTTCTTGCCATTATGGACATACATTACATAAAACAGGATTACAAAATTATTATTTTTTATTGCTCAGCTTAACAGATTATAATTAATACGCCTCTTGTTTTAAACCTACCCATGTCATCACCAGCTTTTCTGTATTATACTCAATGCCAGGAGTCATGTTAATCTACATCATGTTAATTTATCTGATTGCATTCTGGTAGAGTTTCCACAGAACTGGATCAATCAATGAACCTAGNACTATTCCCAGACCGTATCATACTAACTGTGGATCGACCCATCTCCTTGAGGATAATCTCATAAATTGCAATCAACTTAAGCGGCTTAGATGTCTGTCATGCCTACTGAAGCTGCTAGGGGGAAATTAATTATTGTTTATCAGCTTTAGTAGGCATGCCAGACATCTAAGCTGCTTAAGCTAAAAGCAATTTAGCGAGAAACCCCCTGGAGATGGATCGATCTTGTATCGATTTAGGTCTAGGAACTGAGTATTAGACTGGTTATCAGAACAAGTGAAGCAATCAGAAACCAAAAGCATTAAAATGCTAATACCATAACCCTGAAGTGCTAATAAAAATCAGAAAGCAATAAACCTTTTTTAATCCTCATAAACATGATAAAAAGCATGTGCTAGCAGTACGCTCACTGAAACTATCTTCTATAAAAATTTGAAATCAAGTGTTGAATACCATTTGATTATATCTAAAAAAAAGAATATGCAATTTTTGATGAGTGGTAAAATTGTTGGAGACTGAGCTTACAGCATCTTGACCTTTATTCTGTCATACAAGCTCAAATATCTGGACACATGTCATCTTCTTTGGCTAGGAAAATATAACTTAATATTAAGTTAATTGGTAAACTCAGAAGAAAATTGCAAATACAGCTTTTGAGATGTTTCCCATTCCCTCAGGTTAAGCGTAAAATGTGTTTATTGGTAAAACAAAATATGTGTCAATGCATGCCCACGCTTCAAACCTATGGGTGAGAAATCTGTCAACAAGAAGTCAATTTAATGCTGTTGTTTTAGCAAAAGGTGTTTTAAACATCCAGCACCTGCAAAGGTTGATGCACTCGCTATAGACACATGCATTTGTAACAGGGTACCAAGAAGCTGTCACTTCAATAATAACTTTAATTCAAAATGCCCTTCGAATTCGTCTCCCGAATTTTAAATTTATTCAAAGGTTATGTATCATTGTTTAAGGATATAAATCCATAAAGTATTACTATAATCACAATACAAAGAAATAAAAGACACCATTTTTCAATATTAATGACTGTAAAATGTGCACAGAACAAAGAGTTATATGCAAGATCCACCTCCCACCTCCTAATGATAGACATTGATTCATAAAACCCTGAGCTTTCCACAATAAAATTGACTCCTCCATGTCACCGCAATGTGCCAACACAGTGTGGCGCATCTGCCCGAGGTTATCTATTTTTGTACCAGTCTTAAGATGCATCTATAAGTACCACACACAGAGCATCCAAGTATTCAGTAGCAGGAAGACCATGGGGCATAGACGGTTCTCTGAGTGTGAACTGTGGTAGTTTTTGATATACAGTTTTACAGTATATATGCATACCAATATAACCCCTGAAGAGGGAAGCACTGGAAGGATTTGCAGTATAGCCAAGTATGGTCCCAAGCCTTTTTAACAAAAAAAAATATAATATTACAGTATATTTGGAACACAGAAAATAATAGCCTCTGTTTTGAAGAGAAGTTTTGATTTATTACCATTAAAGTAAATTTATAAAGTAGTCTCTGAATTATTTAGTTCTTATTCTTTTTTTTTACAGGATAAACCATCACACCTTGAATGAAGATCCTTTACAGGTAAGCAAAGCTCCCTTTCTTATTTTATGGCAAATGTGTTCTAAATAGATATTACTTTAATTATATAAAGTACAAACATACTATGTCTTAGATTCTACATATTGTACCAACATAAAATACAACTTAAATTATTAAATTCTGAAATATATCACTTGGATTTTTATAATGCTCTTTTTTCATTTGTGGTTATATATTATCAGATTTGCCACCTGTAATGTGCCTGAGTATCAACACACAATATAATTATGACCTACTTATAATAAAAACCTCATCTTCAGTCAATATCCCATAAAGTATGAACAATGCAGTAGCTGCTTACTAAATTCAAATAGATATTTAATGGCATTTCCAATAACTATGTTTTGTGATTCAAATTCCATAACTTTAAATAGGCAGCAAAGCTGGCAAATATACAGATTGATAAATCAGTACAAAGGAAAAACTTAGACAACACATTGCTATAACAAAGTGAAGACAACATTAAAAAATGATTCAGAAGCTATCTTGTCAGTGAGAAAAGTAGAGAGATTTGATATTTTGCCATTATGGACATGCATTACATAAAACAGGATTACAAAATTATTATTTTTTAATACTTATCTTAACAGATTATAATTAATAAACCTCTTGTTTCAAATCTACCCATATCATCACCAGCTTTTCTGTTCTTGCCATTATGGACATACATTACATAAAACAGGATTACAAAATTATTATTTTTTATAGCTCAGCTTAACAGATTATAATTAATACGCCTCTTGTTTTAAACCTACCCATATCATCACCAGCTTTTCTGTATTATACTCAATGCCAGGAGTCATGTTAATCTACATCATGTTAATTTATCTGATTGCATTCTGGTAGAGTTTCCACAGAACTGGATCAATCAATGAACCTAGAATAATAGTTTCACTGGGAAAGAGCCCATAGAAATATCAGTGAGCGATATCGGTGTCAGAAACAACAGAACTGCAGTCTCAGTTCCAAAATCAAAAAGGTTGCTTTATTCAATTTCAATCTGATATTTATTACAAACTACTAGCCAATATAACATTTTTTGACGTTTATCTCTTTTACTTTCCATTGAGAAACTCTGGAAGATAACTTTCACACACACCAAATGAATGCCATCATATCTTTTACTTTTGACTTCATTCAAGTATATTTGAATAGAATACTTTAACAGTCCCTCAGCTTTGAACCCAAATAAACCTTATCATAGAAACATTACCAATTTTACTTCTGGTACATACATTATCATGGCCTTGTACAATATAAAATAATAATAACAATAATAATAATTATTATTATAATAATAATAATATAATACAATCCATGTATTACCCTTCTGTAATTGGTATTTGCATTACCGGTACGTAAATTACCCTTACCTACAAGCACAGTGCAAAAAGACACATTTTACATTATTTCTGCTCACCAATTTAGGTCAATGCATTCTTTTACTGATCTCCTACAGGGCCGTAGCCTGAGCAAAATGCCAGGGGGGGGCAGTAAGCGGACACAAAGGGGCGAAGCTACCGAGGGGGGTGGGTGTGGTGTGTAAAATTCCAAATTCCTGCCCCCCCGGAGGCTACGGCCCTGTCCTAGCACTACACTATTATGACATGTTCAGTACAAATATACCTGTCCCCTGGTGTAAATGTTCTACACCACTGGTCAAAGGATCACAATGGTAACATCTCCGTAACCTGACATTGGTCAGAGCTACAATATCCTTTTAGAAGCCATATTCATTTGTAACTAGTTTTTAAACAAAACTTTATCTATTTTCTTTATTTTTTCTTTACAAAAAAGTAATTTGGGTGTATCAAAAAAAGACTGACCTATGCTTTATCTACTTTCCAGTGATTTTATTTTTAATATTATGAAGTAACATTAGTCTTTTGTACTGAAATACTTAGATTAAATTATCTAGACTACTTGTCTTCAAAGATTAACAAGACGGGTCGGAACTGAAACCATGTGTACCGCCAGTGCCTACGTCAACGCTGGTGGTACAAATTAATCATTTATGGAAAAATGGCACACTACTGACTGAATATCTAGACCTTAACAAGTTTTTGTTTAACTTTGTCTGAACATACTATATACTACACCTTAGGTCTATTTTATAACTGCCTTCCGCATACATGTGTAAAGTTTACATTAAAGAAACAAAAAAAGAAAAAATCCTCTAGAATATAACACTGTAATTCAATTATTTACTTAAGTAAATCAGTGACATGTTTAAATATCCAAATCTACACACAACTTTATGCAGGGTAGAGACTGCCATTTAGTAAAAAAAAAAAGTCCGAAAATATGGCGTGGTGTCCAGAGGGCCAATTAGGCCAATGATAATTTTGGCTCCCAAAAAGTCCAAAGAAAAAAATCTCGTCCCTGTTTATGAGTCACTCTGTCACACTAGCTCCAAATGCAAACGATTTAAAGAATCAAACTATCTTATCTGGGGATTTCCTGCAAAATTCAGTTTTCCTTCACGAAAAGGCTCTTATAATAAATAAACTGCTTTACCACCCCAGCATTTGAATTGGATGTTTCATACCCTTTAATATCTAATCAAACAATTTAGATTTGAATGACCCCCCCCCCCCCCCACACACACACGTCACTTAGACCCAGCTTAAACCACACTTAAACCACATTTCAGAAAGAAAAATCGACGTCATATACTTTTCTTATTTATTTATTTATTCATTTTTTAAGGTATGTATTGGAAAAAATAAGTAGCTTTGTAGGATATGCAGACAAAGAAAATTGCAAATGCTGAAAATATACCTTTAAGTTTATATAAGGTTAATTAGCTCAGGATCTTAGTGTTGCCTACATAATCCTTATCACATGAAGTGTCAATTTAATGAAAGGAAATCCTGTTCCTTTAGTCCCACTGCGTGATATCAGTGTCATAGAAAGTGTTATCTAATATGCCAAAGAATGCTTAGACAACAGAACATGCTATGAAAATGAAAATTATGCCACTAGGTACTGTAACATTCATACTGCCTGAACATTTCACAGACTGTGGTATCACATCTGTTTACTTAAAAAAAACTCGTGTAAACACTGAAAAATAGTGAAAAGGCACATCACTTTTTGGCAAGCCAGTGGTACATCACTTTAAATTGATTATTGTACACGTACTGAAGGCCCTGGCACATTCACATCATGTGGTAGTTTCCAGAGATAGGGACATGGTGTCATAACAACTGAGTTTTAGTTTTTTCCCCTGAAACAGTGCTTACAAAAAGATCATTTCTTGGTAATCATTACATGTCATTGAGATGCACATGCCAAACCATGTGCATCATTATATAAGACACATGTCATGTCATGTTTTGAGCTTCTTCAAATTTAGTAACTGCTTATTTTAAGCTTGAGCAAGAGCTAGGAAATTAAATTTTTAACTAAATCTATGCATTTTCGTACTTAACATGATTCCCACAGTGAAAAAACTAACTATACACTGTTGTGTTTTGATTTGACATTTGATTGAACAGTTGTTTACTTGGTAGAGTTGCGCGATCCATTGGTAATTCTGTTAATTATGATGAGCTGGTGAGGGTGTAGCATGCATGTTTCTTAGAGTTATGATATAAAAAGGCACTAGTATTGCAAACTGATTCAATTTGTTGAGTGATTTGATTTGTGGTGTGATTTAATTTGGAGGCATCAATATACACTATGACCAGTAAAGATAATCTGCTCAGTGAACACATGGTATTTACACGTGAAATCTCTGACTTCGGAACTCTCATCTGTATCTCTCGTAACTCTGTCTGTCTCTTTTTAATAAATTCTCTCCATAACTCAGTCAAGACCTCTCTTAGGGAGCACTTAGAATAAACTTATTGTTCCTGCAGGGTTGATCTATCTTCATGGGAATTCTCAGTTATAAGTGCAGCCAATGTAAACAGCTTTATTGTCTGAAATGTCTCTCTGACCAGCTAAGGGATAATCAAGCTGAGGGCACAAAAACTACTCCCTAGCTTCTTCAGGGGACTACATTGAGCCAATTCAGAGTAGATGATCCTTGGATCTACTGATCTGCGGATCAAATATGGCAGACTCTATATGAAAGCAAGACTGTTAAATCCCATAATGGTCTCCCCACCATTTAACAGATTAAATCTCGGCTCCAAGGTTTAATTTTTAGGCCCCAACAAGAACTACGCATGTGGAGGCCGGGAGACCTTGCAGGATTTAGCGCTCTTGCTTTCATACAGGGTTCACCATATTTGATGCGCTGATCCCATAGCATGTGTTATGAACTGTCAGTTTATTGTTTATATTCTAGTACCTTCTAAATGTTTCAAGTCATGTGTGGAATATCACTATGGAAGGTTCTCCAGAAAGTTCTAGATTTGTGAAAAGTATACATATAGGACGAACAGTGAGGGAGAGTGACCTTTAATAGCGAGAGACTTTGAGAGACATTGACAGCGGACTGTGAGCAACTACCATGTATTTCTCTGGGGAGTTGTTTTATTTATTTACTGTGTACTGGTACATGTTGGACTTAGAGAAACTGTTACTAGTACTGGTACAGTCTGAGTGAAGGACTTATAAGAACAAGTAACAAGATAAGGACAATTTGCGATAAGTTTATCTCTGCAAAATTATATTTACTTGGTTGATTTCATTAAGTAAATACATTGTTAAAGTCTATTAGTGGATTAGACAGCAAGCTTACTTGACCCTGGGACTAGTTAGTCCCTTATTCTGAATGGGGCCGTATATAGTATTAAACATTCATTTTCCTATCACCCCTCATACCCTTATACAAAACAGCACCTTTCTTCACCAAAAATGAAAAATGGCATAAAAGGCATTGCATATTTAAGAAACAATCTCATTTTCTAAGAATTCAATTAACCTGAGCATTGCAGATAGCAGCCAATAAACACAGTTGTCAGAAAGATAACGATGACAATAAGCTTCAGTAGAGCCATTAAAGCTTCACCAGCAGTCCTATTACCTCACGAAGAACCCTACAAATGCCTCATGGTCAGTTAACTCAAACTTTGTAAGACTGTTTCCCTTGAAACCTGAGAAATCATTTTCTTTAAGCCTAAACAAAATGAGATGTCAGCATCTTTTACTGCAGTGCAAGTGACCAGTTTCTTTGAAATATGCCTATAGCAACAGTCCTATTATCTTAACCAGAAATCTTCCAAGATGCCTCATAGTACATATATGTTAGGCTTACTAATTATAACTTATTATGGAAGCATGACCACACTGCATATTAAGTAGTGTGTTGGAACTGCCCCTTACTGCTCCAATCTGTCTGAAATAAATGTTCAATCTTCCTTGTATTTGTTTTCTGGTTTGGCTGCAGTTATTTTTATGTACACAGGGAAACCTTTCTTTTGATACTTTGAATGAAATTTTTCTACTAACAGCAATAAACTTCATTTGCATTTAAATTCTGAATCACTTTTTTTTCAGTGAAAACAATTTAAACATGAGATAAAAAATGGGGGCGCTTCTGAATCTGTGTGTGTGTGTGTATGTGTATGTGTGTGTGCGAACATGCTTGTGTGTTTGTGAGTGCTCACATGCAAGAGAGGGAGAGAAAGAGAGAGGGAGTGAATTTAAGATTGCTTATATTATCTTCTACACTGTCAGAACATTAAAAAAACAGTGTAACATCATTTGATTTCAATAAAATCCCCCAGCATAACCAGGGAATTACTTATCAGTCTCATAACTTTTCATTAATGATAATTTCACTGTCGTTCCTGTCCATGCCACTTTGTGCATTGCAAACTACAGTGATATTCAGGTACACACACAATGACATTTTCATTAACTTGTTTACCACCAGAAACAGATGGTATTTGCCAGTAAGTGTCAGAGAAAGATTGAACCCTTGCTTCATAATATGAATACAATATTTGCTTTGTTACTTATTACTTACTCAAACACTCTATGACAAATAGGGCAGTTTTTTATTCAATTTAAAATTAGTTCATCCCATGCATTTAATAAATAAGAGGTTATTTTTTGATATTATCTTTATAATATTTCAAAAATTAATCATTAATGAACGTAAAGAAACACTGAGAAACTGTCAAACCAGATTCTCAAGTATAAATTTAACACTCCTTGACTGTCTAAAACACATTCATCAGTTGTGCAATTAAAAATAAACATTGAAATTCTAGATCAAGCATGGAGCCTTAATTCAATTAATGCCCTTCAGAATGAAGTTTTAAATTACATTTAAGAAACCAGTTCTCAAAAGCATTTTCATTTTAAAAGGCTCTTATTGCTCTTTCCAACAAAAAAAAAAATTTTATAACTTGAGATATGATGACAAAGTTATTAAATTATAAGCACACCTTCTATAATGGCTTTGCATCTTATAAAAAAAAACCCTAACCAACAAACAAAATCCTACACTGAATGCCAGTTGGTGTGATGTAGCAATCCTAGTAAGGCAACTATCACACTAGTGATATATCCTTGAAAAACTGAGCTTAATACTGCGTTCACACCATGCTCAGTTATCCGGATAAGTTGCAAATTAGGTCACAATTCGATTAAATGCAGTAGTGTGAATGCAAGAGGATTTCTGTAATTCGAATTTTCAAAATCCTACAAGCGGGGTGGATTTCTAAGCGCGATTCGAATCAGTAGCTGGAAGTAAACAGTGCAGAGATATCTCTGCGCATGCGCAGTACATGGCGGGAAACATACTTTTCTCAGAAAGCCTACTACGCGTGCCAAATAAGTGGGGTTGTCCAAATATTCTTTTTATTTTGCTTTACAATGTTTTTCTCGAGAAGAAAGTGGAAAAAATTCCAGAGAAATAAACATGTAGTTATTGTCGTCATATTTCGTACTGCTTGATGCACCGCATGCGCAGTTGTTTACACAGGAAGTTTCACCTGGATTTTGGCTTTGCCGATGCGGTTTCCACTTTACAGTGTGAACACAATATGGAATAGAATTTCTCACGAAAAAATTCTCATTATAGAAATGCACATTTTTGCAATTGTAGTGTGACTGGGATATTAGTATGAGTATACAAGTGCTCATTGGCAATCTTTTCAATGAGGATAATAATGAGTATTGTGAATTTTACAAAAATACATATTTTTACATAATTTTCTTACATTGGTTAAATGAAAACATTCCTGCTGACAGTCAGCCTATCTTATATTGCTACTGCATAATTTATTTTCAAACCACCGCAAAATGCTAAGAAGAAGAATAGTCTTAGTGATTCCAAAAGTATGCACTGGAAAGACTGATAATTTTTACCCAATCTCAATAAAAATCAGGTCATTTCTATGTATGTTAACACTATGCTTATTGGGTTAGTAGTTAGTTGTACCTTAAGTCTCTCTCTCTCTCTCTCTCTCTCTCTCTCTCTCTCTCTTGATTCAGAATAGATGATCCATGGACTAACTGCTCTGTGGATCAAATATGGCTGACCCCATTGAAAGCGATGCCACTAATCCCCTAATGGTCTCCCCGCCTACCACACATAACTGTCCTATAGGGGCCCAGGAATTAAACCTACAAGCCAAGACTTAATCTATTTAATTATTCGGTCCCTACAGGCTTGGTATATGTGGTGGGCGAAGAGACCATTAAGGGATAAGAGGCATCAAGTGAGGTTGGCCATTTTTGACCCGCAGACCAGTTAGTCCATGGATCATCTATTCTGAAAGTCTCTCTCTGTCTCTCTGCAAACACTTCAATTTATTTTATTGTCAATACCTGAAACACTGTTTATACATGAGATCTCAAAAGCAATAAAGTGATCATGGTCTCAGATGCATCTGTCCTACCCACAGCTTTTGGTTTAATTGCAATTGCTGCAATCTTGAATTACAAACTTCCATGTGAGCAGGCTTTTTGGATTCTGACATTCTGTGACACTTTTGTTTGCAGCAAGCATGAAGTTATTCAGATTTTGTGGTTCTGTAGAGGGGATAAATGTGATAAACAAACTTGACTAACTTTTTTTAAGGGTGCAGTACACTGCTGAAGTACAGAGATTTGAAAAAAGTTTGAATGAAACTAAACCATGCTGACCCTTCATTTAAAGACTACATATCCCCTAATTATCAAGGGGCATTTTGCTGTGTTATAATCAATTCATGTTGTTGAACTGATGGGAAGGGTGTTAAAAACAAAATCAAGTTTGGAAAAGCATCCGAGCCAAAATCAAATTGTTGGAAAGCATCACAAAAATTATCAAATTTCCTCAAATAGTGTCATAACCAAAACCTTATTCTTGGAATACAAAAACTGAAATAACAAAGAAAAAAATCAAAAACAAAAACATTTTAAAGGAAAACCTCACAATATAAGTGACATATAATAAATAAAATATTCTTTTTTGCTTTCATACAGGTCTTGCTGTCTGCACCATCGCTATGTATAACGCACATTGCTCACCCACAACAGGAACTATATGTACTGTGTGTGCGTCATGAGAAAATGACCACCAAAAAAGGAAGTCCAAAAATTGGTCATTATCAATGATTCATTATACAAAAGTTTCTTTTCCTTTGTTAGGCTTTGTTAAATCGTACATTATTCGACTATAAGTACTGTATGTGCGTCATGGGAAAATGACCACCAAAAAAAGAAAGTCCAAAAATTGGTCATTATCAATGGTTCATTATACAAAAGTTTCTTTTCCTTTGTTAGGCATTGTTCAATCATACATTGTCAATACTTGTGACAGTGGCTACTTTGTAAAAAAAACATCACTGCCCTCGCATGTGGCATTTGTACAAAGGATGATGTGTGTCTTTTCGCAACACTTTGTTTCACAAACAATAAATTCTAAGATGACATGTAGCTTGCATGTTCAGTTAGAAAAAGCATGAAATGTGGTTAAAAGAATTCACCAAAAGGCAACAAAAGATGTCCTTCTGTTCGAGAAATATCTCCAGTCCCATGGTAATTAAATCTTCTCAGTTAAAATGTCACAATGGAATAAAAGGCATTATCATGTCATGTGGGAAGAGAGAAAGCCTACTCCATTATGATGGTTTTAGCTTTCTCAACTTAGGTTTAGTTTGACTCCTCTTTGATGAGAAACTAGGAAGGACACACCAAAGATATCATTGTCCACTGATAGATTTTTTTTTTTTTTTTTTTTTTTACATCGAGAATTCCTCCTTAACATTCTTTTTTGAATGTTTTGTTCTGAGAGGTCCTCAAAGTGAAAAGACACTTACGGTACTGTTAGGCTTAGCGTTTGACATAAACTCCTTATTTACTATCTTGCATACATTATTTTTGATCACAGAGATCAATCATCAATGTTCAGTGCCTAATTAATAAAAATTAAACACGTCATCTTACATGTGATGTCATTATTGGGATTTTGAGGTAAAAATGGAATTATCAGTTTCTCACATATCTCTCTTACCTGAATACCTACAAACACCGTTTCAATGCCTATTTGATAACACCATTTAGTACTCCAAACCCTGTCATAAACGTTTTAGTTCAGATTTTATAGTGGATAAAGCAAAATAATGCCTTTGTTTAATGAAAATCCATAATTAGGGGCTCATAAGTCCATTACAAAAACATTAAAACCAAAATGGCAGCACAGGATTGAAGCCCCTAAACTTTTGGTCAACCATGCCAATTTTGGTGATAAAATCTTGTTCAGGGATAAAATTACGTACCATAATGATTGCTATCTCACTTAAAAATAGAAAGGTGTTAAATTGAGGCTAAAACTTTGAGTTGTCTAAGTATGGTTATAAGTATCAACTAAAAATACAAACGCCAACATTTCATATTTTCGAGGGGATTTGTATCGTTTAAAGTAAGCAAAAAGGAAGCTTCATTATTGAACCACCACTGCTGTGCTGGGGGTACACATGGTTTTAGTACCGACCCGTCTCATCTGTCTCATCTGCCGGCTCCATTGGCTCCACCACCACATCACTATTACTGCTTCTCCTCCTGGACTACAAGAGCCTGCGTATCCATCTCTTGGAAGTAGATCAGATATAATCTCAACTCAATCCACGTAAATTTTGGACTTTGTCAGTGCACGGGTCTAGTTGAATAAACAGATGAAAGAAAAACCCCATTTTTGTTATCTGGATGATAATAAACCCTTACAGCACATTCAGAATAAATTTGATTCATGGATTAACAGATCCATGGACTAAATATGGCTGACCCACCAAAAAGCGATACTGCTAATCCCCTGATGGTTTCCCGACCTCCACACGCACTCTTGCTCCAGGCGCCTAAAACTTCAGATCCAAGATTTAATCCCTTTAATGGTATATGTGGAAGTAGGGAAACCATCAAGGAATTAAGCAGTTTGCTTTTAAGCTGGGTCGGCCATATTCAGTCAGCAGATCAGTTAGTCTGCAGATCATTCTGCTGTGATTGCAGGGGGCCTCAGCAATAGTCCAAAGGTTCAATAGTCTGAAGGATCGCTGGTCTGAATGTTCACTATAGAACCTTGTCATCAATGAACCCTTGAAAAAAAAATGAAGAAAATGTTACCATTTTTTGGACCTTCGGACTATAGAGACGCCCCCAATTGCAGTACCCTTACAGTACCCTCGAGTGTGGTACTAAAATAAGCCATTACAACTGGGCTGTAACTGAAATGTTATGAGATCTGGAATGATGAATGAACAGATTTGTTTAACGTTAGTCTGATGTCCCACAGTAATTTCCTGGCCGAGATTGGGCCATTTCCACTGACACTTTATCTTCATTCAATATGACCGTGTTCACTAGGGCTTCAATAAAAATGTTGCAAGGCTAACTCTGCCCAGAAAATGGTCTCACTACAAGTATTTGGGTTATACTAAATAAACAATCAACCACTGCCTATCATGTTGACCATTTCAGAGGGGGGGGGGGAGCATGAGAAGTATCTACAATTACAAACCACTAATACTAGGCATACCTCTTAATAAGACTGGTCCNCACGTAAATTTTGGACTTTGTCGGTGCACGGGTCTAGTTGAATAAACAGATGAAAGAAAAACCCCATTTTTGTTATCTGGATGATAATAAACCCTTACAGCACATTCAGAATAAATTTGATTCATGGATTAACAGATCCATGAACTAAATATGGCCGACCCACCAAAAAGCGATACCGCTAATCCCCTGATGGTTTCCCGACCTCCACACACACTCTTGCTCCAGGCCCCTAGCAATAAAACATCAGAGCCAAGATTTCATCCCTTTAATGGTGCATGTGGAGGCAGAGAAACCATCAGAGAATTAAAGCAGCTTGCTTTTTAGCTTGGTCAGCCATATTCAGTCAGCCGATCAGTTAGTCCGCAGATCATTCTGCTATGATTGCAGGGGGCTGCAGCAATAGTCCGAAGATTCAATAGTCCGAAGGATCACTGGTCCGAATGTTTACTATAGAACCTTTGGATCAACGAACCCTTGAAAAAAAAACTGAAGAAAATGTTACCATTTTTCGGACCAATGAACCTCGGACTATAGAGACGCCCCCAATTGCAGTACCCTTACAGTACCATCCAGTGTGGTACTAAGATAAGCCATTACAACTGGGCTGTAACTGAAATGTTATGAGATCTGGAATGATGAATGAACAGATTTGTTTAACGTTAGTCTGATGTCCCACAGTAATTTCCTGGCCGAGATTGCGCCATTTCCACTGACACTTTATCTTCATTCAATATGATCGTGTTCACTAGGGCTTCAATAAAAGTGTCACAAGGCTAACTCTGCCCAGAAAATGGTCTCACTACAAGTATTTGGGTTATACGAAATAAACAATCAACCACTGCCTATCATGTTGACCATTTCAGAGGGGGTAGGGGGAGCATGAGAAGTATCTACAATTTTAAACCACTAATACTAGGCATACCTCTTAATAAGACTGGTCTATTTTGAGAGAGGGACAACTCAATAACTTGGTAATGACACCAGAGTGCTACTTGAGAGTNCCCCCCCCCCCCAACCCCTCTCCTTGTGGCAAATTCAATTAACTTGCCTTACTAGCAGAAAGTGAAGTGGATTAAACTTACCTTAAAATACAATTTATTTTTAATTTATCAACAAGATATGTGGAATTTGCCCTTTCATTAATGTCTTTTTTTTATCTTTTAAGGGTCTCATCTCTAGAACAGAAGTCTTATAATCATTCAGTATCATAAATATCTTCTTTTTTTTTTCTCCACATGTTCATGATGGAAGGTTTTATACTTTATACATCTAAATATGTCCAAAGCCATATTTGTATGTCTACTTATACTGCAATGCTACTGATCTTTCCAATTTAGATCTCAAAATAACAAGACAACTCTTCAAATATAAGTATCTGTTGTCTTCATTTCCTTCAGATATGTACAGGAAGGCTTGGAGGTTTAAACATCTGGTTACTAGTAGGCATTTAGAGCTACTACATCATTCATGAACCATTAAATCCAAGTGCAGGGACATAAGTGGAAGAATTTTTTTTTCCATGGGAAAATTAGATTTCAAATTGATGCAAAAATCCCCAAAAGGATAACTTTTAAATTAACAGAACTGATTTACTCTTGTGGTTACCGTACCTTCCCAAATTTGAACAGGGAGAAACTCCACATTGAAGCCTATTATACAAGTAGCAGAACCCATGTGAAGCTGTCTGTTCAGCTTGTGTAGAATAAAACTATTTCCCACAACTTAAGCAGCACCAAAAAGCAAAAAATTCCAACTTTTTAGAAAAAATAACTACTTTAAAGCATGAGGCATGGGATAAATGAAAATTATGTAAACATTAATTAGAGGGAAATAATTCACAATATTTGGCAAAGCAATCCCCCACCTTAACTGCAAGTTAGACATTGGAAGCAAGGCTACAACACCTTCTTAGTTGAAACTTACTTTCTAAATCAAATTTAAAGTAAAAAGGTATAAAAACAAGTTTGATTAAATAATGGAAGTAACATACAAAAAACATTCATATCCTATCCAGTTAAATAACCTTTAGAACACTTCCTTTCTCATTTTAAGTTGCCCAGTAGCTAATCATAAATGAATGAATTAATCCAATAAACTGGACAAAAAGATTACAGGCTGTTCAATTTCCCCTGATGAATTGCTGTGCAAGACTCACACTAAACCAACAACTGGTCCAGCTTGCTTATAACAAGGATTCATCAAACTAGCGTGTCCTGCATGGTTTGTCTGCCTTTAAGTTGCATGAATGTGCCATTCATTTTATATATAATAATAAGTTATTTATTAAATGGAGTGTTTTTCAGGACACAGAATAAAATTGTGATGGAGTAATTGCTCATTCCATTTTTTATACCGCATGCCAAATGGATGTCATTGTTAACATCTAATCAAAAGACGCGTCATTAGGCCATTTAGAAGACTTTGAGTCATTTGACATCAGATAAAGTGTGGATAATTTTAAGCAATCAATTTATTTACTGTTCATACTTAAGACATAGGAAAATATTTCATAAAAACGGTGAACATTTTAGTCTTTTGATTACACTGATTCTGAAATGCATTCAACTATAGGTAATCTTAAGAATTGTTCTCAAATAGATGCACAAAAAGGGTTTCCTGATCACTTTAAACAGTCACTCACTGCATGCATTTCATTTCACATATGCTACCTATCTAAATGACTATTTACTTTGTAAAATATTAAAATTTTATTTTAAAAACTCTAAATTGATGAGTAATAAACTAGAATTAGATGCAAAAGGGCTTTGCATACTTTTTGGAAAAAAATAGATACATAACAGCTGTTCTGTTACTGCAGTGCAGCACAATTTCAAGATGTCCTAGTTTATATTCTTAAAAGCTTTAAAATAATTACTGGAATATCTCTGGGGTAAAAAGCAAGATACTATTAGGTTGAAATAACACAATAGCTAATTAAAAGATGACATTTAATTTACTTCTGCATCTAAAGACCAAACCACATTAAGCTTCGGGATAACATTTTGAATCAACTGTAAATTGTTTTACTTAAAATCAATATTTTTTTCACAGAGGATAGCACAAGTACTGGAAGGAAGACAAAAAACATGCTCAAAGGCAACATGCTAATAAAATCAATGGTTTTTGAATCAAAGAAATGCTGAGGAAGATAATTCCACATGCCACATGTATTCACTGTTTGCTGCAAAGGATCTGCTCATATCAAACAACTATTCTGACTTATGTTTTAACAGGTCTGTAGCTGGGGGTGGGGGGGGGTGGAGGGGGGGTTAAAAAACTTAAAAATTGTTCTAGGTAATAAAACAAAGGTTTCAAGGTAAAAAGTCCACCTTTTCAGCACTCCCCCCATTCCTCCAAATCTGAAATCACTGGCTGAAGAATTTAGGCTTAAAAGTTGACTTAACTTTAAGGTTAAAATTATTACTAGTAGGTTACTTTTATCCAAGATAAATCTGTCATTAAACTTGTATGAAATTCTGCACCTAATTTTTTATATGATAAAAATAAAAAAGCTAACTTTATAACAGCTTTGTTTTAGAAGAACACTACAACATTTTCACCCAAAATTGCAGTAGACCAATCATCTTTTAATATAAACATTTAGAACAACTTTCAATTTATTGTTCTTTTGTAAAGCCTGCCTATGACTAATTATAAGTGACTACAACTCATCTTCAAAGAGAACACCTATACAGTCTCACACGAAGTAAACAGACTATATGTCTAGTACTCAAAATACAACCTGCCAGACCTTTCATTTAAAGCTCTGATTCCGTTTATAGTCCAAAATGTCATCAGTGTCATTTGCTACAAGAATTGTGCACACAGTTGCAACTATGTATAAAAACCCATGTGCCTGTTTTATTACGCTCAGTTCTAGTCTATGATCAAGTCATGCAATTATTATTTAGGATTATATATAATGCAGTTTCTGTCAGTAGGTACATGTGTACATGCAACAGTTACTAAATGAAATATAAAAACCACTTTCAAGCATTGTTGCGCCTACTTTCACGAGTATGTCCTCTTTTCCAGGAAACATGACGTCAGTATCATTCGCTAAAAAAAATCACAGCCACTTACCTGTTTATTGCTTCCAGTCTGTGATCAAGGAACAAATAACGAGATACAATTAGGATGCATTTTCCGTCAGTAAGTACATGTACATGCAACAGTTGTTAATATAAAACGAAATAAAAAAGACGCTTTCAAGAACGTTGCACCTACTTTCAAGAGTATGCCCTCCTTTCCAGTAAATGTGACGTCAGTGCCATTTGTTAAATAAAATATGCACACAGTTGCTACTGTGTATAAAAAGCCATGTGCCCGTTTATTGTGTTCAGTTCTTCAAGTCTATGATGGAGGCAAATGATGAGATGCAATTAGGATACATTTTCTGTCAGTAAGTACATGTACATGTAACAGTTACTAGATAGTCACATATTTTATTTTATTTATTTATTCTCATTTATTTTCTATTTATTTATTTATTTATTTATTTATTTATTAAAAGAGGTAGAGGAGAAAACCAAAACAAAGAAACGCATTATAAGAATGCAGATAAAAGCATTTATTTAAGATGATGAGACCGGTGTTAAGAAAACTAAATTCAAACATTAGAGAACAGCAGTATTTCCAAAGGCTCTGTGTGCAAAACCTGACCAGGACTGTGTGCCGGGTTTGAGCAATATGGGGGGAATGGCAGAAAGAATAATATTACTTGTAACTGAAAATGATGAACATTTTTAATGTATAAAATGTGGGAAGAAACAAGATGCTTGAAGTAATATACTTATTAGCAATAATATATTTATTTAGATATATTATTCATACAAAATGTTCAGTAGACTTAAAAAGGATAAATAAACAAAATTAGATAAAATAAAATAAAATAAATAAATAAACAGCTAAAATATTAAGATAATAAATATGTAGTACAAGGTTAGGTCTACCAGTTAGATTAGTTATAAAACTTTTTTAAAAATAAAAGTTTTATGTTCTTTTTTATTTGTTTTTAGTCTATAATTTTCAAGTACATTGGAAGACAAGTGATATCTACAAGCATCACTTCTAGTAATTAATCTTTTTCCATATCAAGGAACATTCATTTGTTATTTTTCATTTATTTACTTTTTTCGTTTATTTATTTCTTGTGAAAATTTGCTGGAGGACCAAAAAATAATTAATTATACTTTTAACCCAAATCAAAATAATAATGTTCTTAGTTATAAATTAATAGTGAAATATTCACTGCGGATCAAGGGAGCAGTTCCTTAATGACTTGGCCTTATCAAACTTTTAAACACATAATTTTATAATCACAAAATCATATTTCTATACAGCAGTTTTTGTGGTGCTTTTACTGTAAAGTATAAAACTTAAGTGTAGCCTGCTTTTTAATGCTGCTGCCACTACTCAATAAGAATGTTTTAATTTTAAGAAAGTATGTCATAAAAAAACTCAGTTTTTGTAAATTTACTATTTCCCCCCATTGAAAAGGTCCAGTACTTACCATATTTGAAGTGTGCTCAGATTCCATGTTAAGATGTTTTTTTGCACCTATAATTTGCCCCTTAGGCCTTTTCTATTTAGAAAACCTATCAATATGTTTCCAAGCCATCTACTTAAAACCCACTCAAACTAATTGATCACTTGACACCCTGACTTGAAGCTAAATTCCATTTTCTTCTATTTCCAGCATCATGCAAAGGCAAGATCAGCAACAAAAGTGATTAAATTCAAAGAAAGCGCACTTTAGTCAATCTCAGAAGTCCAGTTCAAAGGAAAATCATTTTACAAATACAAGTGTGGCAACAATATTAGAGGTGAAGACTGTGAAGACTGTACCACATTCCAAATTTCAAAACACTTACAGAGTTGAACGGATCCATTAACTGAAACTCAGAATTGGTTAAACATGAAACAACATAACTAAGTGCTGGCTACTGTCACTGACATCAAATTACATTTCATCAGTCTATCTGTTACATCAGATCAGCAATGAGGTTCAATTCAACTTTAAAAAAAAAAAACAAAACTGACCTAAGCTTTTGTGAAGAACGCAGTCATTTTAACTAAACGATAAAGTACAGACGATCCCTCATCCAAAGTGCAGATCAAAAAAAAAACAGGAGGGAGTAAATCCAACAGGAAACCACACAAAGGTGGGAACAATATACAGAAAAGGGCATACTCAATGGGATATCGCATACACATCTGGTGCTGCCAGGGAGATATCTAATGAGAAACTGATTACCAATAATCTTGGCTAGTCTGTCGCCAGCCTAGAGTGGTTGGCATCCTCAAGTGCATCAACATAACGAGGTGGTGATGATAAACTTTGCTGTATATAACACTTGAAGTTGTGGAATGCACAATCACTAAAAACAATTCCACTGAAGGATATATTTATAATATATATATATACATATATGTATACACTGCATATATTTACACTCTGATAGAAAGTGAGGAAGTTATCTGCACAGACATCTTCAATGCAGAACACTAGAAGTTTTGTAGGGAAATCTGTTGAAGACATCAATATCAAAAGCTCCTGTTGACAGTTGAAGTCTCCATGTAAGAGCAGCAAGTTTCATCAATTCAATTTTCAATTTATTTCTGTACTGGTACATAGATTGTCATGACCTTGTACAATATGATATACAAATGATGATACAATACAGTTAANTGCATGCAACAGTTGTTATTATAAAACGAAATAAAAAGACGCTTTCAAGAACATTGCACCTACTTTCAAGAGTATGCCCTCCTTTCCAGTAAATGTGACGTCAGTGCCATTTGTTAAATAAAATATGCACACAGTTGCTACTGTGTATAAAAAGCCATGTGCCTGTTTATTGCGTTCAGTTCTTCAAGTCTATGATGGAGGCAAATGATGAGATGCAATTAGGATACATTTTCTGTCAGTAAGTACATGTAACAGTTACTAGATAGTCACATATTTTATTTTATTTATTTATTTATTTATTAAAAGAGGTAGAGGAAAAAACCAAAACAATGAAACGCATTATAGGAATGCAGATAAAAGCATTTATTCAAGATGATAAGACCGGTGTTAAGAAAACTAAATTCAAACATTAGAGAACAGCAGTATTTCCAAAGGCAGTGCTCTGTGTGCAAAACCTGACCAGGACTGTGTGCCGGGTTTGAGCAATATGGGGGGAATGGCAGAAAGAATAATATTACTTGTATCTGAAAATGATGAACATTTTAAATGTATAAAAGGTTGGAAGAAACAAGATGCTTGAAGTAATATACTTACTAGCAATAATATATTTATTTAGATATAATATTCATACAAAATGTTTAGTAGACTTTACAAGGATAAATAAACAAAATTAGATAAAATAGAATAAAATAAATAAATAAACAGCTAAAATATTAAGATAATAAATATGTAGTACAAGGTTAGGTCTACCAGTTAGATTAGTTATAAAACTTTTTAAAAATAAAAGTTTTATGTTCTTTTTTATTTGTTTTTAGTCTATAATTTTCAAGTACATTGGAAGACAAGTGATATCTACAAGCATCACTTCTAGTAATTAATCTTTTTCCATATCAAGGAACATTCATTTGTTATTTTTCATTTATTTACTTTTTTTGTTTATTTATTTCTTGTGAAAATTTGCTGGAGGACCAAAAAATAGTTAATTATACTTTTAACCCAAATCAAAATAATAATGTTCTTAGTTATAAATTAATAGTGAAATATTCACTGCGGATCAAGGGAGCAGTTCCTTAATGACTTGACCTTATCAAACTTTTAAACACATAATTTTATAATCACAAAATCATATTTCTATACAGCAGTTTTTGTGGTGCTTTTACTGTAAAGTATAAAACTTAAGTGTAGCCTGCTTTTTAATACTGCTGCCACTACTCAATAAGAATGTTTTAATTTTAAGAAAGTATGTCATAAAAAAACTCAGTTTTTGTAAATTTACAATTTCCCCCCATTGAAAAGGTCCAGTACTTACCGTATTTGAAGTGTGCTCAGATTCCATGTTAAGATGTTTTTTGCACCTATAATTTGCCCCTTAGGCCTTTTCTATTTAGAAAACCTATCAATATGTTTCCAAGCCATCTACTTAAAACCCACTCAAACTAATTGATCACTTGACACCCTGACTTGAAGCTAAATTCCATTTTCTTCTATTTCCAGCATCATGCAAAGGCAAGATCAGCAACAAAAGTGATTAAATTCAAAGAAAGCGCACTTTAGTCAATCTCAGAAGTCCAGTTCAAAGGAAAATCATTTTACAAATACAAGTGTGGCAACAATATTAGAGGTGAAGACTGTGAAGACTGTACCACATTCCAAATTTCAAAACACTTACAGAGTTGAACGGATCCATTAACTGAAACTCAGAATTGGTTAAACATGAAACAACATAACTAAGTGCTGGCTACTGTCAATGACATCAAATTCCATTTCATCAGTCTATCTGATACATCAGATTAGCAATGAGCATCAAATTACATTTCATCAGTCTATCTGATACATCAGATCAGCATTGAGGTTCAATTCAACTTTAAAAAAAAACAAAACTGACCTAAGCTTTTGTGAAGAACGCAGTCATTTTAACTAAACGATAAAGTACAGACGATCCCTCATCCAAAGTGCAGATCAAAAAAAAAAAAAAACAAGAGGGAGTAAATCCAACAGGAAACCACACTAAGGTGGGAACAATATACAGAAAAGGGCATACTCAATGGGATATCGCATACACATCTGGTGCTGCCAGGGAGATATCTAATGAGAAACTGATTACCAATAATCTTGGCTAGTCTGTCGCCAGCCTAGAGTGGTTGGCATCCTCAAGTGCATCAACATAACGAGGTGGTGATGATAAACTTTGCTGTATATAACACTTGAAGTTGTGGAATACACAATCACTAAAAACAATTCCACTGAAGGATATATATATATATATATATATATATATATATATATGTATACACTGCATATATTTACACTCTGATAGAAAGTGAGGAAGTTATCTGCACAGACATCTTCAATGCAGAACACTAGAAGTTTTGTAGGGAAATCTGTTGAAGACATCAATATCAAAAGCTCCTATTGACAGTTGAAGTCTCCATGTAAGAGCAGCAAGTTTCATCAACAGATGCTTTCCTGTAATCCCAAGAAGCTACATCAGTGATTACTATATCAATTTGAAACTAGGAAACTTTGGAGTTAGACTGTGTAAAACACAAACTAAACACTCAAGCTTTAAGGTCTTGGGTTCAAGAAATTTTGGAAAATACAGTGCATGTTTTAAAAAAAGTGTCCTTCATTGCAGGACTATAGATACTGTTTTTCTATTACGTGGATTACTTTTTTTAGCACCAACATGGTTTCTTTTAACACAACAACTTTAAGTGAACTCAACATGAACATTACAATGGAAGACAATCAGTCTGTTCTTGACAATAACGGACCAGTATTCGAAGTAATGGACTACTACAACATGGACATTCGGGCGGAACTTATGTTCAAAAAGCCCCACAAAGTCATTGCCCTCATTTTCAGCTTCATTACAATCATGGTGAACGTTCTTGGCCTCATTGGCATAGGGCACATAAGAACAGAGACTGGGTTCGCCACACGCCTTCGTCTGGTGCTTAGCCTTGGATGCGCTGACATGTTGGTTAGCCTGAGTATATTCCTGCACATCATCAGCAGGATCATCAACCCCATCTACACTGATTACAGCTTTGAATACAGCCTCCGGCTCCAGTCCATCTGCATCAATTCTTTTATCAAAGGAATAATGATAATGGCTAATATCATCTCATTATTCAATCTACTGGGGATGGCTGTGGATCATTTTTTAGCCATCATGCACCCATTGAGGTACCAAGTCCTAATGAGCAGGCAGCGGATCACAATGATGTTATTGTTCTTTTGGATTGTATCTGCTGTGTTTGGGTTCTCCGACTTCCTGTCGGGTTTTGGAGATTTTGAAGAAGCTGCCGGAAATAACACCAAGTACAATTACTGCGAGCACGTGGACAAAAATAATTACTACACTGAATATATAATGTTTGCCACTGCATTTATATGCTTCATCATCATGCTTTACATTTATGGGCGAATCTATTGTGAGGTTAGAAAAATTCACCAGAGGGCTCCACCTCTGCAGCAAGAGTACAAGAAGAATCGGAAAGCCCTCCTCACAACTCTCCTCATTTTGGGAACATTTGTGGTTTGCTGGATTCCGTACTGTCTCTTTGAGGTCGCTTTAGTCATCATGGTGGACACGAATATTAACGCCCTCAAAAGTTCCTGGGAGACCTATTTAATAGCTAACGAATATCTGCACGATTTACTTTTGTTGAACTCTCTGTGTGATCCTATCATATATATCATAAGGATGAGAGAAGTGAGACACGGACTGAAGTGCTTTTTCAAAAAGCTGCCGTGGTGTCACCAGGACGGGTGTAAAAAGTGTGTCCACAAGCACAGTCAAATGCGCTCCCTGAATCAATCCAGCATGAAAAGGAATGGAAAATCATCCCCTCCCATGAGCTTCTCCATGGCAACCTATGTGCCGTCCTTGGATACCATGACCCATGTATAACTGCCATTGTTCTGCTGTGACCATCACCACAGCTTTCCTGAGTAATAAATAACAGTAGATTTGTCTACTAGCTTCAAAACCATGATGAAAGTCAGACTTAAAGACAAAGACATCTTATCCCAAAGGACATTACCTTTATTTAATTTTAATAGTTATAAGGGGTAAAACTGTCCAATCTGCAAACAATTAAATCAACTGTTAAACAGATTAAATATTAATATATCAGTAGACATATGGTTCCATGCTTAATGTCTTTATGTTCATAATTCTCAATTTTTCTATTCTCATCCTTTCTTTGATTTCTCCATTCATTACAACTTCTTATTTCAGTTCTAGTATAATTTTATCTTTGCTATATAATTTAAATTAACATCATCAGATACTGAACTAATAATGTAATGCAGCAACTATGCAAAGTTGTGATTGATACCAAATTGGAAAGTTGCTGTATTATATTACAAGTCCAGTTTCAGATTATTTCTTAGNTAAACTTCTTCTTAGCTGTAGATGCTAGTTTATCATATGCTATCCCTGGTGTCATTGTGCCATCTGCAAAGTATTTCAGATCATTAGTCCCTGTATGTAGCACAACACTGTCAAAGTCTGTTTTATCACATTCTTGGATAGCTTTTATCATTTCTTCTACCCCACCACGTACATACTGCTGCTCTACAAGCATACTTTTTGTGCGGGTCTCGTGCATCCTACTAAATATTGAGTCTGACAGTATCAGGGAGTGTTTTTGGGAAGTAACTTTTCCAGTAGATTTCCACATACTAGTACTTGTCCCCTGTAGGGCTTGGCTTTCAGTGTTGGTAGTCTTAACCATATCTGCATAAGTCTTGTTTTTGGGGAAGTCATCTGTAATCATACTGTTTGTATGATTTTGTGAGAGTTGGTGTGAGTTTGAGTGTGTTTCATCAAGTTCTTTCTTTTCAATTCTTTCTGCATTCTCTTTTACAATTTTCTTCATTTCATTCAGCTCTGTTTGCAGCAGGTTACTCTGAAGGGTGAGATTGTTTATCTTCTCTGTTTGTTGCTTGACAGTATCTCTCAGATTGTTTATCTTTTCTGCCTGTTGCTTGATAGTATCTCTCATTTCTTTGTTCTCAGTACTATGTCTCTCATTGTTTGTCTGTAAGACTTTAATGAGTTCTGTCTGGCTGGCCTCCAAATTGACAAGGGCATTGTTTATGGAAGTAAAGTTCTCAGTCCAATTATCTGACCATCTCTGCTTGACTGATTCAGCCTTAAGCAAGAATGTCTGCTTTGGTGTAGTTGTTGCCGCAGGTGTGCTTTTACTTGGTGGTTTGATGGGGGTACTCAAGGCCCTTTCTGTCCCTTCATGTTCATGCCTGGGTTTAGTAATTTTCTCTTCATAGAGCTCTTTCACACTTGTTTCACCTTGTGTTTTAGCACGTGTTTCCTCATCCTCTTGGGCTTCTCCATTTTCTCCACTTGTGTCAAGAGTGCTCTTTGTTTTTTCCTCCATTAGAAGTTTCTCATAAATTTCGTTATCGTACTCCTTTCCATTTTCGAATACTTTGAATGAATGAATCCCAGCCTTTGTCATGAACTTTTTGGCACCTGAGTAGTAGATGTATCCCTGATGCAGATTTTCAGAGTAGCCTAGAACTTGCTTCTCAGTCTCATCCCAGGTCCTGTAGACACCAACTTGGTAGCCTCTTGCCACAGCATAGTAGCCTTTTTTCTTTGAAGAATTCCTTTTCTTGGTCATTTCAGATGCTAGTAGAGATATTTTGTATCAACCACGTAGTTTCAGAACAGATAGGAGATATACGAGTCAAGTTCTTGCAGCATTTCAACTTTCAAGTGATGTCAGCTTTCCACCTCCTTGACCTACTTTCAGGTCTCCATTGTTCTTTGTCCTTAATGTCCAAAAGTTTGAACTTCAAAAAACCAGACTTCCAAGAAGTGCTGCTGTTAATTTTTTGCCACAGAAAGGTTCTATATATACTCACAATAGTTATCCATACTTCAAATCATACATTTGAAGACTTTGCCAAACAAAAATTAAGAAACAAACACAAGAGAGGAGTCAGTGTTGTTTCAACTCACTTGACCTTGACCTTGACCTTATCATCAACAGATGCTTTCCTGTAATCCCAAGAAGCTACATCAGTGATTACTCTATCAATTCGAAACTAGGAAACTTTGGAGTTAGACTGTGTAAAACACAAACTAAACGCTCAAGCTTTAAGGTCTTGGGTTCAAGAAATTTTGGAAAATACAGTGCATGTTTTAAAAAAAGTGTCCTTCATTGCAGGACTATAGATATAGATATTTTTTTTCTATTACGTGGATTACTTTTTTTAGCACCAACATGGTTTCTTTTAACACAACAACTTTAAGTGAACTCAACATGAACATTACAATGGAAGACAATCAGTCTGTTCTTGACAATAACGGACCAGTATTCGAAGTAATGGACTACTACAACATGGACATTAGGGCGGAACTTATGTTCAAAAAGCCCCACAAAGTCATTGCCCTCATTTTCAGCTTCATTACAATCATGGTGAATGTTCTTGGCCTCATTGGCATAGGGCACATAAGAACAGAGACTGGGTTTGCCACGCGCCTTCGTCTGGTGCTTAGCCTTGGATGCGCTGACATGTTGGTTAGCCTGAGTATATTCCTGCACATCATCAGCAGGATCATCAACCCCATCTACACAGATTACAGCTTTGAATACAGCCTCCGGCTCCAGTCCATCTGCATCAATTCTTTTATCAAAGGAATAATGATAATGGCCAATATCATCTCATTATTCAATCTACTGGGGATGGCTGTGGATCATTTTTTAGCCATCATGCACCCATTGAGGTACCAAGTCCTAATGAGCAGGCAGCGGATCACAATGATGTTATTGTTCTTTTGGATTGTATCTGCTGTGTTTGGGTTCTCTGACTTCCTGTCGGGTTTTGGAGATTTTGAAGAAGCTGCCGGAAATAACACCAAGTACAATTACTGCGAGCACGTGGACAAAAATAATTACTACACTGAATATATAATGTTTGCCACTGCATTTATATGCTTCATCATCATGCTTTACATTTATGGGCGAATCTATTGTGAGGTTAGAAAAATTCACCAGAGGGCTCCACCTCTGCAGCAAGAGTACAAGAAGAATCGGAAAGCCCTCCTCACAACTCTCCTCATTTTGGGAACATTTGTGGTTTGCTGGATTCCGTACTGTCTCTTTGAGGTCGCTTTAGTCATCATGGTGGACACGAATATTAACGCCCTCAAAAGTTCCTGGGAGACCTATTTAATAGCTAACGAATATCTGCACGATTTACTTTTGTTGAACTCTCTGTGTGATCCTATCATATATATCATAAGGATGAGAGAAGTGAGACACGGACTGAAGTGCTTTTTCAAAAAGCTGCCGTGGTGTCACCAGGACGGGTGTAAAAAGTGTGTCCACAAGCACAGTCAAATGCGCTCCCTGAATCAATCCAGCATGAAAAGGAATGGAAAATCATCCCCTCCCATGAGCTTCTCCATGGCAACCTATGTGCCGTCCTTGGATACCATGACCCATGTGTAATTGTCATTGTTCTGCTGTGACCATCACCACAGCTTTCCTGAGTAATAAATAACAGTAGATTTGTCTACTAGCTTCAAAACCATGATGAAAGTCAGACTTAAAGACAAAGACATCTTATCCCAAAGGATATCACCTTTATTTAATTTTAATAGTTATAAGGGGTAAAACTGTCCAATCTGCAAAGAATTAAATCAACTGTTAAACAGATTAAATATTAATATATCAGTAGACATATGGTTCCATGCTTAATGTCTTTATGTTCATAATTCTCAATTTTTCTATTCTCATCCTTTCTTTCATTTCTCCATTTATTACAACTTCTTATTTCAGTTCTAGTATAATTTTATCTTTTCTATATAATTTATAATTAACATCATCAGATACTGAACTAATAATGTAATGCAGCAACTATGCAAAGTTGTGATTGATACCAAATTGGAGAGTTGCTGTAATATATTACAAGTCCAGTTTCAGATTATTTCTTAGCAAAAAAAAAAAAACAAAAACAAAAACAAAAACAAAAAAAAAAAAAAAAAAAAAAAAAATTATTTGTTTTATTTAGTTTTTTTTTTTTTTTTTTTTTTTTTTTTTTTTTTTTTTTTTTTTTTTTTTTTTTTTTTTTTTTTTTTTTATTTTTTCATTTTCTTTTTTTCTTTTTTTTTTTTTTTTGGTAAAATTCAAGATTTCAGAATCGGCAAATATCATGAGTAAAATTCCTTTCTGAATGGTCTTCCTCTCGAGTTAAGCAAAGGAAAATATATTATCGCTGATTATCCATACTCATATTAACACAGACAACTCAAAATGGAAAATGACAAACACATTGTCGATAATTTTAATTGAACATTACGTCATCTTTTTTAAATTACTCTATTTTAGCTCGTCCAAAAGTTGGAATGACTTGCACATCTGACGATTTCTGCCGGGAAAAGTTACAAACAAAATACAGTTACTGTACGAAAACCGGGTCTCGAGGTGTCTGTAGATGTAGATATCCTTATCATGGGACTAATGGAGACAGAGAATGTATTATAAGTAAGTTATGATCACCACATTATGTATACTGATGGTTCCATGATTGATCAGTAATCTAACCCGAATGTTTTGATTTTCATTTTATATAAGATTTCTGAGTATTACATATTGACTCACTTTTTCTGGGTTAATTGAGTTGCTGTCATGCAGTGTTCTGATAAGACGTCAGTTTTTATCATTCATTGCATTGTATTCTAGAGGCAGGAGTAGGGCTAAAAGGTTGCATGGGCAATGATCTGTGCAACCNCAAAAAAAAAAAAAAAAAAAAAAACACTACTGGGTGAATCAGAGCATTCTCTCTCTCTCTCTCATTATCAAGATAATCATTTTCATTTTTTTTTTTTCTGTTTTTGTTTTTTAATAGTGAATGTCCAAATTTCTAATGTAATATTTTTCTTATTATTGTGTGGGCAAATATATATATATGTTGGTTATGTATTTAATTATTGGTTTTAATTGAAATTAAAGGTATCCACAGAAGGATTTTTGTTCAAGACACATATTTATCATATTATCCAAGGGTAAATGGCATTTTCCCCTGCTTTACCAACCTTTACTCCTACCTCCCACAACTACTTGTTGCAACTCTAACATTTTGGGAAAAAGCAAAAGATCAAAACGTAAACTTAAGAGGTTTATCCTGATAAGCCATCCACTCCATTGACTTTATTTCCAGATATAGCAAAACACTTGTGATTCTAAATGCTATTTTCAAACTGTGTAAAGATGGCTGGCTATGTAGGGGAAAGTAAATATGATTATTTTTGCGATATTAAGACCCCCATTTAACTATGATCATCTTATATTTTAAAAGTTTAAAGTGCCCTCAGATAAGTTCTACAAGAAGCAATCCATGCACTAGAAATGCACTTTAAATCCTACATTGGATACCTTTGAAATTAAAATTATTTTCTTTTTTTCAAATTGTGTTGCGGTTGCTGATGCTTTTGTGTTAACTGGAATTTTTGAATCATTAACATCTGTGTTTATTTTATAGGCTCACATTCACAATGGTTGTCATGCAATTATATATAATAAGAAGAGATGATATTTAGCTCCACTTAAGAAACCTTTCCACAATAAGTGTTATCGTATAGTGATACAACTTTACAGACGTATGCACGCTTGGAGAGGTTCTACCAAGTAATTACACTGCGGGGATCTTTACTCCCCTTCCAACTTTTCAGCAAGTTCCCATCCTTGTTAAGATAGAAATAACTTAATTTTCTGTGTCGGGTGTTGGGGCTCAGTAAGAGGACACTTTCATGTAAAAATCAGGCTATTTATTCATCAGTCTTTTACACCACTTGTTGCTGTATTGTTAAGTTATATGTATATCAATGAATGTGGAATTTAGTTAATTGAATCAAGTGGACAAAGTAATTGAAAATCTCATTGCCAATGAGATAGTTGAAAAGCAGCCTGCTTGCTAAAGTCAACTTCAAGTTTTGCAATATTGCTGTTTTGACTTTCTGTATTTTTTGTGGATCTACATACGAATTTTGGTGCTCTACATATATGAACAACTTCATATTAGAAAACTACATAAATCAACAGACCATGCTGATTCAAAGAATGCAACCATTTACCAGTATGACTACTGGTTGAATGGAGGCAAAGTTTAATTAAAATTAAATCAAAAGGGGCATTTCATACACTTATTTGTCTTAAATATATTTTTTTCTTTCTATTTTGATCATGAATGGTCCACATTAAATTGTATGTTTCAGGGGAAAGAAAGATATTGGAAATACATTTAAGCAATAATACAAAATTGTCATACTGTATGTGTATCAGTTCAGCTTCAGATAAGTGGTTAGCAAAAAATAAGTACTTCAGATAAGTGGATGTGTATCTTGAAATTACTGTTTTCAAATTAAGCACTCAACAAGACAAAAATGGCAGCCATTAATGGCAGGCAAATCTGTAAATTTCTGTTACCAATATTCCACTGATAGTGACTTTAAGCTACAATCTATACTGTATTTATTGGGAATCAAAAAAAGTTACCTTTAAATAAAAAAATATGTACTGAAAGAAAACTGAATAACAGCATATAATGCTTGAAATCATTAAAATAAACAATACTGAAACAGGCAATTTTTATTTACAATTGATTTAAGTGGCAGCTTTAAAAAACTAAACAGTAATTACCTTTCTGTTGTAAGTAACCCTTGATTTTAATGTATAGAACTTTTAAGATTGTATGAAGACATTATTTTATTGTGTTATGAGATATTGTCAGTCGAAAAATATGAGTAAAAAGTGTATATCTTGCAGATTCCTTTGCTTTTTGTTTTGTGTTATTGTTTTTAAAGGTATCCCATCTGGGATTTTCTTGCCAAATTAATTTTTTGGTCCAAGAACTTAATTTTCTCCTACTCACAAACCGTTACTCAACCCATTCCCACACTTGGATTTTATGTATTATATAATTTTAAAAAATAATTTAGTTTTCAATCTTTCCCTTAATGTTTGGACCCCAATGTCTTTTGCTACATTTCAAAAGAAAACATTGACATCAGGTGCTTTTACTTCAGGGGTTTCATTGATTTGAAAGTCTGCATTGGGAAATAAAAGTAGCTTTACAGGATATGCAGGCAAAGAAAATTTGACTTTGGGACATTTTCAAATGTCAGTAGAATACCTTTTGGAATCATAGTAGCTGTTATAAATTTATCTTCAACAGGATCATATCAAGGACATGTTTTCCACTGTTTGTCAAAGCCATCCTTTTCTTTCTCAACATAAACTTTGCAAATGTCAATGACGGTGTAAATTTCCATGCAATCTGATCATTAAGGCTGTCCTTTGGGAAGAAAGCAATCCATTTTTCTATACATTGTTTTAACTTTGTAAATCTTTCAAGTAGAAGGATTAACCATTCTTTGTCCCACTTTGAAAGAAATGATGTTATTTCATTGTCAATAACACCATTTAATCTAATCAAAAAAAGAGATAAAACCATCTTTCAAAAAGACAGAATTCATAACCGTTTATAAAAGACCTATACACAGCACATGACGTGTTAAAAATGCCAAATAGATCGTTTTTCGATATTTTTATGACAGATGAGCAAAATGGTTTTAACAACAGCCAAGGTGTGAATTTTTTTTGTTAAAAATTAAAGCATGCACACATGTATGTCCAGGATACCAAGAAAAGACGACCCATCTCCAAAACCCCCCCCCCCCCCCCCCCCCCCCCCCCCCCCCCCCCCCCCCC
>NW_019775464.1:322730-337761 GCF_001039355.2 Lingula anatina | reverse complement strand
CCCCCCCCCCCCACCCCCCCCCCCCCCCCCCCCCCCCCCCAAATCTCCATCTCCAGGCACACAATTATATCTCTCAGACTGATTAGCCTAGCACTTTCGGACACTGTCAGCCCTTACAGATGGGTTGTTCTAAGAGAAGTGGACCTATCTTCAATGCAAATGCACCATTAGATAATTTCTTCGATAACAACATCTTAAATTGCCCACTTGTCTTTTATTAATAGCCCATCTTGTGGGAGCACGTTTTCTATCAATTTATTAGCAGAGTTTTCTAGAGAAACAGAAGTTAAAGACCAATTTCATTAAATGTGTATCTGAAGCATGACACACTCATGCAAGTTTCCTATCAAGAAATAACCATAATATTGGAATCTTTAATTGCACACACACATCTGTCACACAAATGTTCACTTCTTTAAAATAACATTAAACAATTTAATAACTAACAGCACTAAAATATTTTAGGCAATTTTGAGAGTCCACAATGCACCTGTACACCTGAATGCTACAGACATTTCTTTAGATAGAGCATATTCTGTTACGACATTAAATATCTTTATCTCAATAAAAAAAATAAAAATCATAAGAAATCTGACACATTCACTTTGGCTTTCTGCCATGTTGGGATATTATATACATTCTTATTCAGTTACCACTTACAGGGATAACAACTGTTCTAAAAATATCCATATAACACCAAAACAGTGGTTAATGCATTTATTATGAAATTTGTGTTTGCCATCACATCACATGGACTTCATAGGTGGCTTCACTCTGTAGCCACTATAAGATATTCAAAATTTATAGCCATTATAACTATTCAAAATTCCATTCATTCAATACCTCTTTATATCATTGCCACATGCTAATAAAGGTTTTGATAGAATCGCTTTTAACTTGATAGCCATGTACCAGTCAATAAATGGATGTCTAACTGTGCAACGCAGGTTTGAGAGTTTGAAGTTTCTTGAATGACGACCTTCTACTAGACAGCCTTCCTCCTGTTTTATTAGATTAATACAGGTTATTACACTATTTAATCGGACTAGAACAAACTTCTGTCCCTCTACAGTCAAATAGGAACCTTTCTTTTTATTTTAAGGAAATTCTTCAAACAAACTTGTCAAATTCAAAGTATTGTTTGCATGCTCTGGTGTCTGATCAATCTTGCAAAAAAAAAGGGTATACTGAAATACAAGAGTTGCATGTGTATAATCAAATAATAGTAACCAAAATATTGATTTTCTCGATTCCATTTCTAGACTTAATAATAGGTGTTACGTGTCTCTGAATCACATAATGGAATTTCTGGTCTTTCAGTGATCAAACTAATCGCAATCACCATTTCAATAATCTATTCATGTCAGCAGCTGTTGAAATAGTTGTTTTCCTAACTGCACTTACTGAACACTCACACCCTGAATTGAATATTTAGTAATAATCTACTTTATACGCCAGCTTAACATGCTAATATCGGCATGCAAATGATCATTGGTAGATAATAAAACTGACTTCCCTTCAACCGCAGAGAGGTCCCACTCTCAACCTCAGAGGTATTCCATGCAGAAGGCTCAGCTGTCTCACGCTAGTATTCACTTTCACAAAAAAAAATTCATCTCTAAATTAAGCGTAGCGTAACTCTGTCAGAAACGCAAATGACTTTTCTTTTCAAACCAAATCCAATGGAGCTCCCAAGATACTTTTAAATTAGGTAAAATCATATCACATTTTAACCCAACAATTGAAATTGAAAGGAAATGAAAAATAAATGATTGAAGTTGAAATTAAAGCACCTGCTCCTTGAATTTGTGTTCCATGTTATCTTTAGCTTTCTCTTTTTGACCTTTTATTGTGAGGGGAAAAGAGTATTTTAAAATTGTGAAAACATACATTGACTAGTTTTGTTGAGACTTAGTATGAGTGTTTGTCATCATCATGCAGGTAAAAATAAAAAAATCCTTAAATGTTCACGCCATAATATTCCTCTAAACTGTAATACACACATTAATAAGTCATGCAACAAGTCACTAGGTACAGTAAAGAATAATACATTCGACATCTGTTATCAAATAATGTCATTTTGACGTGTGGAAATCTAGTCATGTAGTTCAGAGAGATGTGACCGGATAATCAAAGAATTAATAACCTCCAATCATTGTCAGCCAGTTGGCCATAATTGGAGATATTATATGAATGTGAATGTACATGCATGTATAATAACTATTCTATGTACGACTTCCACTTTGTTTCTCTGCATGTCTGTCTTCGTACTCTTTGTATATCTGTCTGTCTGTCTGTCTGTCTAGCTGTCAGCCTGTCTGTTCAGGCCCGTAGCCAGGGGGGGTTCAGGGGGTTCGTACAAACCTCCCTTTTTTTGCTGGGAAAAGATCTGCTCTGGGTTAAAATTAATCTAGGTACACGGAGGCTTCATGGTAAAAGGTCCAATTTTTCACACACACACACACACACACACATACACACACACAGCCTCAACCCCCCACCCCCACCCCACCCAGGAAACTGCTGGCTAGGGGCCTGCATTTGTCGGTTTGTCTGGCTGTCCGCCTGTCTCCAGCGTTTGTACGACTGACCAGATACCTGCATTGTGAAAACACCATGCCACCATCAGCTTAACATAAACAATCAGTCTGAGCTGGACCATTAATGATACACAAACAATACACCCCACTTGCTACAAATGTAGTGTCAGACATGAACCTAGGCTTCAAAAAAAAAAACCTCTGAACATTTATCATGGGACACAACACCTAACCTTGACAAATCTCAGCAACCATCAGAATAGAATTTTAAAAAGTGGAATTCCGCTTTTCCACAGAAAAAAGACTCATGTCTGCAGTGTGCAATTTAGGGGATTAAAACCTGAGAATATCTTCCAGATAACAGACCCCACCTCCCCATACCTGGCGACACTGGCTCCATATATAGTCCTGATGTTGTCCAGTGGTGTTGAGCCCTGGGGGGTTCTCACATCCGCCACGCTGTCCCTGTGCTACAGGAAATAAAGCTGGGAGTTAAAAGTTTATATTGATTCTATTTCTTTTTTTGAAAATTTAATTCATACTGTTGTGTGTGTACTTATATATTATATGTGTGTAGCTAAATTGTCAAACATGGCACAAACTGCTTCATTCTTGCTTTCAGTAACAATGGACATTTTAGCTGGGATGTAATTCTATTTTGTTCATTTGAGATCATATTTATACAAGCCACATGAAAAACTGATTTATGTTATTCAAGATGAAACACCCCCATGAAATGTCAATATCCAGAAAAAAAAAACATAGTGCTAAAAATGTAATTGCTTATAAATAATACATTTATGGAAGTGATGAAAATTGAATTGAAGTATTACGTTCATATGACATTATAAAATAAAAGGGAAGAGAAACACACACATATAAAGTAAAATGACTACAAATTTACCTTCTTCAAAGTAAACCCAACTTTAGCATTGTGGATGGCATACCTGTTAATATTAATATTAAAGAACAAAATCAATAATTAGTTAAACTAGTGTATGACTACCTTACATTTTACTTATCAAGTTTGATAAGAAATGTCCAAATATCAAATTCAGTGTCTTAAAATGCATAATAAAAAATGAGACAAGCTAAATAAGGATCAAAGGAAATACTGTTACAAAAACTAGTGCCCTTTTTGATGTTCCTTAATCTTCTTTTTACTGACATTTGAAAATTCTTCCTTTAGACGATTTATTAAGAATCCATAATTAAAAATGAGATAAGCTAAATAAGGATCAAAGGAAATACTGTTACAAAAACTAGTGCCTTTTTTTATGTTCTTTAATCCTCTTTTTACTGACATTTGAAAATACTTCCTTTAGACCATTTATTTAAACCATCTGCAATTTCTCTATGCTTACAATCAAGCCACCGTGTCAATGCACAGCAACAGCCTGTGAAACTCCTTATTGAATGAGAACACATCCAGTGACATGAACAGTTGAGATGCGTCTCAACTATCGCATTCACAATCTCCAAACAGACACAATCTTCAACCCAGAACTTGGAGAAGGAGTTCAAGTATAAGTTTTCACTCACCTAATGCACTGCAACCTGAGAGGTTTTTTTCCTGATAATTTGGTCACATGACAACTTTATCAGTCTATGGCATATGTTGTTTCATTTTTTTCATTAAGTTTCATTTCACCAACTTGTAAATTCATTCAGCCCAATTTCATTTCATAATGCTATCATTCTCAAATGGCTCACTTATCCATACTGCTCCATTCACCTACCTGTTCACTTCACCTACCTGTTCACTTCACCTACCTGCCCCCTTCACCTACCTGCTCACCTCCCTTACCTGCTCACTTCACATACCTGTACACATCCCCTACCTGTTTATTTCCCCTACCTGCTCACTTCTCCTACCTGCTCATGACTTCCACAACTTTGGAATGCTCTTCAGCTGGACTCCTCAGTGCTTTTCTTCTTGTAGTTACATTGTAAAATAAATCTTCAACCTATATTTAAATACAAATTATCACTTATTAAATGAAAAAATATGTACTTGAAGATTAAAGGAAAATGAAATCATTTAGCATGAAATCAGACAAAGTCAAATTTTTGGCTTGCGACAGCAGTGTCTGAAGGATTCTATTCTAAATGAAATCTTACTTAGTTGAACCATCCTTTCTGCAGTTAGACTGTGAAGATTTTGATTATGAACTGTCAGTGAGAAAAAAGAAAGGAAAACATCCCATATCATGAAATACATTACAGATTCTCAAAATTAAAACTAATACTGTCACACCTCCCTTTAAAATATGAAATAATTTCCAAGTATTTAAGAAATTTACTTTGACTAAAGATAACAGACAATATCTCTGATGATTACAAGTACACACACCTGCATTAGGAAGTTGGCGCAATTAAATCACCATGCCAGATCAAAATAGCTACATTTCAATGGTGATAAAGTAAAAGCCTGCAGCTGTCTGCTCCCTGACATTGAACACTACTTTAAATACTGGGGCCATATTTTCGAAACTTTGTAACTTACAACAATTTGTAAGTTACAACCTTTTTGGAATACGTCCCCTGCACTACAATACTTACTGTGATCTGGGTTCCTACATTACCAGCACAAGGCTTAACTGGGGCCTTCAACTTGCCATCACAGTAACTTCCTCTGGAAATAATAAATCCAAAATTCTAGTAATAGAAATAAGAAACAACCTGCTCATCTACTTCACTTTAAAAAATAAGTGAATAAATGATACAGAATGAATAACTAAATAAAACGCTTTTTGAAAATAAAATTCTAAGCAAAAAACATTTCATTAGCTTGGTAGTTGGATCATAAATAACCTATCAGTATGAAGGTTTTTTCGACTTGTGTTTGACAATTATCATTTATAAATACAATTCTGCTTGTAATATGAACTAAGAGAATGGATGCAAATTAAATATTTTACACACCTGTATGCACATTTGGAGTCAGCTGTTCTGGTTGTTATGGTAACATGGGCTACATGACTTATGGAAGCCAGAGCCTCACCACGGAAACCATATGTTGCTATGGCATTCAGATCTTCAAACTTGTTTAGTTTACTGGTTGTGAACCGCTCACAAACTATCTCCATATCTTCTTTCTAGAAGTGGTTATAATTTTAAGGATTTGCTCATCAAATGACATGCTTACAGAAAAACAAATTCATGATATATATTTAAAGGTGTTTTGCTGGGTAGTTAGAAAGATGGATTCNGACAACTTTATCAGTCTATGGCATATGTTGTTTCATTTTTTTCATTAAGTTTCATTTCACCAACTTGTAAATTCATTCAGCCCAATTTCATTTCATAATGCTATCATTCTCAAATGGCTCACTTATCCATACTGCTCCATTCACCTACCTGTTCACTTCACCTACCTGTTCACTTCACCTACCTGCCCCCTTCACCTACCTGCTCACCTCCCTTACCTGCTCACTTCACATACCTGTACACATCCCCTACCTGTTTATTTCCCCTACCTGCTCACTTCACCTACCTGCTCATGACTTCCACAACTTTGGAATGCTCTTCAGCTGGACTCCTCAGTGCTTTTCTTCTTGTAGTTACATTGTAAAATAAATCTTCAACCTATATTTAAATACAAATTATCACTTATTAAATGAAAAAATATGTACT
Source organism: Lingula anatina (assembly GCF_001039355.2). The sequence continues at coordinate 331,585 of NW_019775464.1, read as the reverse complement.
TGAAGATTAAAGGAAAATGAAATCATTTAGCATGAAATCAGACAAAGTCAAATTTTTGGCTTGCGACAGCAGTGTCTGAAGGATTCTATTCTAAATGAAATCTTACTTAGTTGAACCATCCTTTCTGCAGTTAGACTGTGAAGATTTTGATTATGAACTGTCAGTGAGAAAAAAGAAAGGAAAACATCCCATATCATGAAATACATTACAGATTCTCAAAATTAAAACTAATACTGTCACACCTCCCTTTAAAATATGAAATAATTTCCAAGTATTTAAGAAATTTACTTTGACTAAAGATAACAGACAATATCTCTGATGATTACAAGTACACACACCTGCATTAGGAAGTTGGCGCAATTAAATCACCATGCCAGATCAAAATAGCTACATTTCAATGGTGATAAAGTAAAAGCCTGCAGCTGTCTGCTCCCTGACATTGAACACTACTTTAAATACTGGGGCCATATTTTCGAAACTTTGTAACTTACAACAATTTGTAAGTTACAACCTTTTTGGAATACGTCCCCTGCACTACAATACTTACTGTGATCTGGGTTCCTACATTACCAGCACAAGGCTTAACTGGGGCCTTCAACTTGCCATCACAGTAACTTCCTCTGGAAATAATAAATCCATAATTCTAGTAATAGAAATAAGAAACAACCTGCTCATCTATTTCACTTTAAAAAATAAGAGAATAAATGATACAGAATGAATAACTAAATAAAACGCTTTTTGAAAATAAAATTCTAAGCAAAAAACATTTCATTAGCTTGGTAGTTGGATCATAAATAACCTATCAGTATGAAGGTTTTTTCGACTTGTGTTTGACAATTATCATTTATAAATACAATTCTGCTTGTAATATGAACTAAGAGAATGGATGCAAATTAAATATTTTACACACCTGTATGCACATTTGGAGTCAGCTGTTCTGGTTGTTATGGTAACATGGGCTACATGACTTATGGAAGCCAGAGCCTCACCACGGAAACCATATGTTGCTATGGCATTCAGATCTTCAAACTTGTTTAGTTTACTGGTTGTGAACCGCTCACAAACTATCTCCATATCTTCTTTCTAGAAGTGGTTATAATTTTAAGGATTTGCTCATCAAATGACATGCTTACAGAAAAACAAATTCATGATATATATTTAAAGGTGTTTTGCTGGGTAGTTAGAAAGATGGATTCTTTTGCAGTATCCCCCCTCCCCCCCCCCCTCCCCCAATTAACAAATAACTAATCCTAATGTTTATCAAAATTAAGTTATGCAATAACTTCAATAAGTGTCTCTGGTATTTAAATAAATTTGGAATAGTTTAGAAATTATTTAATAATTTTATCAACTTTTTATTAAACCTTCAAGCTATTTGACCTAAGAGATTACAACAAATTTTTCACCATTTTAATGGCCCTCCTCCCACAATTTTTGGATATCATTTAGTTTCCTGTAAAAATCATGATTAAATTTGTAAATGAATTACCAAACCAATATAATTAAATACAAAAAACATTGCAGGGAGTACCCTCACAAAATAATTATGGTGGGGGGAAATACTGCAAAAGTTCAAAATTGATGCACCAAAATCTTCATCCTTCAATTTAACTCTGTTACAAAACATTAACAGGTAAAATCATGAATACATTATATGTGTGTGTATGCATACATCTTACCCTTATTCCTGACCCATTGTCTTGTATCTGCAACAGTTTAAGTCCTCCATCCTTCACTGTCACTTGAATGCTACTCGATCCAGCATCCAGGCTAAACAACATAAAGGGTTATTATCACATGCCATGCTTACAGACAATAAATTACACATCAAAATGACGCTCAAAATGACATGAGCAGCAAATTTTACCCATTCATGGATATTCTACACATTTTCACTATAAACGCTCTTTGTTATCAGGTGTTAATCTGCTGTATAACATAGATACATTATGCATACCAAGGACTGAGGATATATGGCAGATCAACCTAGATGTTAACTTACCAGTTCTCTATCATTTCTTTCAAGCCATTGGCTGGACGCTGAATCACTTCACCTGCTGCTATCCTGTTTACAACTGTCTCATCTAGTCTTCTGATTATACCTTCTGCAGCCATGTTCAGTATATTCCGTCTAGCTTTTAAATGTACAGAACATAGAACAAAAAATGAAAATATGGGGCCTTCTGAAGAATGGTTATAGGGTATCAACTAGTGATGGTGATTTTACTCACCAATTTTGATATCACTTTTATAAAACTTCAGCTACTATACATATGCAGCATTATATAGAGAGAGTCAATATGTAGTTAAGATTTGTCAACACATCCACTTAAAGGTGAAAGCAGCAGCACATATATGCAGTAAGCTCTCAAAAACGTCAAGTCTTTGACTTTCAATGACTTTCTACATTCAGTTATGTGGTGACTTTTATCAGTGTCTCGATCTGCTGTACATGTATTGGAATACTTACTAGTAAAGTCGTTTGACCTGAGTTTTTACTAGTTTTTCCGAAGAAACTTCAATCCCATTTGGAGCATTGATCAAAGTCACTACATAACTTATTGTTTAAAACAAAATTCTAGAATTGCAAGGAAAAATTGTATATGCATCCGAAAGATACGCTTCGGTCGGCAAACTACACTGCCCCGGTAAAATAGTACAGTAGAGTCAGTAGACGACCATACGCGTCCTTCTTAGTCATCTGCTGTTCAATTATTCCTTTCACGATCAAAAGCAGCTCACATTCTAGCTCACACTGCATGAAGACAATAAAATACTCACCCTTACATCATCTAATAACCTAAGTAGAGCGATTTTCTCTAGGTATCCACATGCTACATTCGCGCCACCTTCCTGTATACAAGTCATATCCACGCCTCCTTTTAGAGGAGAACCCTGATCATAACAGACCTCAAGATACGCCATCTTCAAAGGCTAACATTGAGTCTTTGCTTGTTAAAACAGCATAATGAACATGCTAATTGGCCAAATAGTTTACAGGTGGTGACATAGGTTAAGATATACACTAAGTGAAAAAAAAACACAGAGTTCAATATTTTTTCATATATCTCTAGTACTATATTGTATTTAATTTTAAAATTAAATAACCTTCCCTTTAAATATAGGCCTATGTATACAATAATATTTAAATGTTCTCAGCAGATGGATACTACACAAATTTGCAGTTATTCTCATTTTGTTTTACACTGAGTTTACAATTAACTTCATCTATCAAGTTATTGAGCACGATGACAGCCAAAGCGGTTCAAAATTTGGCGGTTAGAGTTGTGAGTAATCTTTGCCAATTCAGATGTCGACTGTGGAGATGCCCCTGGTATTGTATGACCAGACCATATGTTCAGTCTTGGTAAGCAAGGCTAAAGGGGGGCGGGTGCATAAAAAAATATATGAAATAAGTAAAGCAATAGCGTCAGATGGCTTTGGAAAAAGTAGGCCCTACTGAAAAACTCTTCTTGCAGATAACCCAACGAGCGGATCTTTTATTTATTATCAAAGGGCAATATGGCATGCATGTTGCTGTGTCGTGTAAGATATTGAACCAATTCAAATGTGATCTGTTGCGTACGTAGTTGCTGAAGAAAAGAGACCAATGACCATCCCCGCCTAAGTATCATTTTAAAGACTAAAGTGAAGAGAAAAGAAGTATAATTGACGACGCAGACTTCATGATAATGACATCACTAACTCTGAACTATACCGGTATTTTTTGCAAAAGGTAATTTGCCCGAACCCACGAGAGCCTGCATTCGTTTTCGACAGTGGGGCTATCTTGTTGCCGTGGTTAACTGACATGCGTCACCTGGGATTCGAACTCGTGACCTGTCGTTACCATGGTTTGCTGATGGTTTGGTATGTTTTTTGCAACCAAGCACGCTACAGTCTGCGCCGTGAAAGACCCGCCCACCCTCCGTACGTACGAGTTTCCTCTTATAGTAACCAAAGGCAATTTTTAGAAATTGGTTTTCGAGCAAAAAAAGTCAGCCTGACCATCTTGGGATTCGAACCCGCGTGTGGTGATTAACTGTACGTCCAAGACGGTAGAGTCACCACGGAGCCATTCAAGCTTCGTTGGAAGACCGTGGATCAAATGGAAACTTTCTACCTTCTCACAGAGAGGGCCAGTTTGGATGTACATGTACATATCTGCCATAAATATCGATAGCCCGTGAGCCGTACGTATGTATTTCATCCCGCTCAACGCCAGTCCATGAACATGGGATTATCATCAACGCTGTTATAGTTTGTCATGTTCAAGAGGACTTGTTTGAGAAGCCGACACGGACCGTTCCTACATAGATTGTTATTATTATTATTATTATTATTATTATTATTATTATAACATTGTTTTATTCTTACATTAAACTTTGGCTTCAACTATGACGTTATCTAGCGAGCACAATGGGGCGGTTTTAGTTTTAGCAACCCCATTAGAGGAGGGTATCATTAAAAAAGCAGCAAATGTGTACAAACAGGTTCGCTTTCCACTTAAGCAATATTGCGACCATGCCAATTTCGAGGGAAACATAAGCTTGGTAAATAATTCACCTGAACGCAGTTTACAGGTGGTATGACGTGGTGCTATGCCATGAAAGCTACTGAATAACTCAAGCTAGCTCTCTTTAAATGATAAGATTGCCGGGAACGTTCCTAGTTAGATTAATTAAGATGCTGTTCTTTTAATCTTTTTGTCACGGAGTTTACGTTCGATTTCACCTGTGACGTTGTAAAGCACGATGAGAGCCAAAGCGGTTCACAATTTGACGGTTAGAGTTGTGAGTAGTCTTTACCAATTCAGATGTCGACTGTGGAGTTGCCCCGAGTATTGTAATATANCATTTGCAGTATCCCCCCTCCCCCCCCCTCCCCCAATTAACAAATAACTAATCCTAATGTTTATCAAAATTAAGTTATGCAATAACTTCAATAAGTGTCTCTGGTATTTAAATAAATTTGGAATAGTTTAGAAATTATTTAATAATTTTATCAACTTTTTATTAAACCTTCAAGCTATTTGACCTATGAGATTACAACAAATTTTTCACCATTTTAATGGCCCTCCTCCCACAATTTTTGGATATCATTTAGTTTCCTGTAAAAATCATAATTAAATTTGTAAATGAATTACCAAACCAATATAATTAAATACAAAAAACATTGCAGAGAGTACCTCACAAAATAATTATGAAGGGGGGAAATACTGCAAAAGTTCAAAATTGATGCACCAAAATCTTCATCCTTCAATTTAACTCTGTTACAAAACATTAACAGGTAAAATCATGAATACATTATATGTGTGTGTGTGTGCATACATCTTACCCTTATTCCTGACCCATTGTCTTGTATCTGCAACAGTTTAAGTCCTCCATCCTTCACCGTCACTTGAATGCTACTCGATCCAGCATCCAGGCTAAACAATATAAAGGGTTATTATCACATGCCATGCTTACAGAGAATAAATTACACATCAAAATGACATGAGCAGCAAATTTTACCCATTCATGGATATTCTACACATTTTCACTGTAAACGCTCTTTGTTATCAGGTGTTACTCTGCTGTATAACATAGATACATTATGCAATTCAAGGACTGAGGATATATGGCAGATCAACCTAGATGTTAACTTACCAGTTCTCTATCATTTCTTTCAAGCCATTGGCTGGACGCTGGATCACTTCACCTGCTGCTATCCTGTTTACAACTGTCTCATCTAGTCTTCTGATTATACCCTCAGTAGCCATGGTCAGTATGTTTCGTTTAGCTTTCAAATGTACAGAACAAAGAAAAAAGTGAAAATATAGAGGCCTTCTGAAGAATAGTTATGGGGTATCAACTATAGTGACGGTGATTTCACTCACCAATTTTGATTATGACTTATTTAAAAAACTTAAGCTACTAATATTATAAACAGAAAGCCAATATGTAGTTTTGTGATGTGAACATATCCACTTTAAGGTGAAAGCAGCAGCACTTATATCCAGTATGCTCTCAAAAAACGTCAAGTCTTTTATTCTCTTTCTTCATTTGTGGTGACACATCATTGTCTCTGCTACATGTATTTGGAATACTTAAAGTTAATACAGATTGAGTTAAGTTTTCATTAATTTTTCAGAAGAAACTTCAACCTTATTTGGAGGATTGATCAAAGTCACTATATACCTTAAAGTGTAGAAAACAAAGTCCAAGAATTACAAGTGAAAAGGGTATAGTGCAGTTTGCATTCGGTCGGCAAACTACACTAGCCCGGTAAGTTACTTGGACGCCCATACGCGTCCATATTATCCATCCCTGCTGTTCAAGGAAAGCAGCTCACATTCTATCACACACTGCATCAAGACCATATAATACTGACCCTTACATCATCTAATAACCTGAGTAGAGCGTTTTTCTATCGGAATCCACATGCTACATTCGCGCCACCTTCCTGTAAACAAGTCATATTCACGCCTCCTTTTAGAGGAAAACACAGTTGATAACAGACCTCAAGATACGCCATCTTCTCAGGCTAATATTGAGTCTTTGCTTGTTAACAGCATAATGAACATGCTAATTGGCCAGGTAGTTTACAGGTGGTGTCATAGGTTAAGATATACAATAAGTGAAAGAAAAGACTATGCTCAATATCATTTCATTCGGGTACAATCCACTTTTTTGTAATATTAAAATGACCACTTTACTCTAGGTCTTCATAAAATTTATACAAATGAAACATTGATAAGCCTACTAGTAGGCGTACATGTAGCCAGTGGCGGATTAAGATTTCTGGTCCCCTCTTCAAATTAGAATTTTGACTAGCTGAATCATAGTTCTAAATGGTACCAAATGGCACCGTTCGCCCTCTACAATAACCAAAATTTTCGGGGCCCTTCAGCGGGCCCCGAACCCTACTCCTGGTTGTGTAGGGGGGGGGGGGGGGGGAGGATCTCCTTCGCATCCGCGGACCCCTTTCAAATAATATGGTTTTGCACCTGTTACCTTTCCCTGATACACCTTTGATTAAACTTTTTATACTTTAATAGATATTTTAATCAATTTACTTTGATATATATCTATTACATTGTAGGCCTATTCAATTTTAAAATTAAATTACTTTCCCTTTAAATATGTATGCATTAATCTTTAAACATTATCCTCAGATGAATACAACTATAAATCATGCTGTTACCTGTATTTTCATTTTCTTTTACACTGAGTTTAGGCCTATATTTGACTTTTGGCTTCACCTATGACGTTAGAGAGCACAATGGGGCGGTTTTAGTTTTAGCAACCCCATTAGAGGAGGGTATCATTAAAAAAGCAGCAAATGTGTACAAACAGGTTCGCTTTCCATGTAAGCAATTGCGACCTTGCCAATTTCGAAAGAAAAAGGAGATTGGCAAATAATTCTTCTGAACGCAGTTTACAGGTGGTATGACGTGGTGCTATGCCATGAAAGCTACTGAATAACTCAAGTTAGCTCTCTTTAAATGATAAAATTGCCGGGAACGTTCCTAGTAAGATTAATTAAGATGCTGTTCTTTTAATCTTTTTTTTTTTTTTTCACGGAGTTTACGTTCGATTTCACCTGTGACGTTATAAAGCACGATGAGAGCCAAAGCGGTTCACAATTTGGCGGTTAGAGTTGTGAGTGGTCTTTGTCAATATTCAGATGTCGACTGTGGAGTTGCCCCGGGTATTGTATGACCATATGTTCAGTCTTGATAGCAAGGCAAAAGGGGGGATGGGGGCATAAAAAAACGAAATGTATGAAATAAGTAAAGCAATAGCGGCGAAATGACAATTGAAAAATTACTGAAAAACTCTTCTTGCAGACGTACGTAGTTGGTGAAGAAAAGAGATCAATGACCATCCCCGCATAAGTATCATTTTAAAGACTAAAGTGAAGAGAAAAGAAGTATAATTGACGACGCAGACTTCATGATAATGACATCACTAACTCTGAACTATACCGGTATTTTTTGCAACAGGTAATTTGCCCGGACCCACGAGAGCCTGCATTCGTTTTCGATTGCGGGGCTATTTCGTTGCCGTGGTGAACTGTCATGCGTCACCTGGGATTCGAACTCGTGACCTGTCGTTACCATGGTTTGCTGATGGCTTGGTATGTTTTTTGCAACCAAGCACGCTACCGACTGCGCCGTGAGAGACCCGCCCACCCTACGTACGTACGAGTTTCTTCTTATAGTAACCAAACGCAATTTTTAGAAATTGTTTTTGGAGCAAAAAAATATTATTTTGACCATCTTGGGATTCGAACCAGCGTGGGGTGTCTAGCTGTACGTCCAAGACGGCGGAGTTACCACGGAGCCATACAATCTTCGTTGGTAGACCATGGATCAAATGGATACGTTCTACCTTCTCACAGAGAGGGCCAGTTTGGATGTACATGTGTATATCTGCCATAAATATCGATTGCCCGTGAGCCGTACGTATTTCATCCCGCGCAACGTCAGTCCACGAACATGGTATTATCATCAACGTTGTTATAGTTTCTCATGTTCAAGAGGACTTATTTGAGAATCCGACACGGACCGTTCCTACATAGATTACTTTTTTACTATGACTTTGTTTTATGCTTAGATTAAACTTTGCCTTCACCTATGACGTTACCTAGAGAGCACAATGGGGCGATTTTAGTTTTAGCAACCCCATTAGAGGAGGGTATCATTAAAAAAGAAGCAAATGTGTACAAGCAGGTTCGCTTTCCATTTAAGCAATATTGCGACCATGCCAATTTCGAGAGAAACATAAGATTGGCAAATAATTCTTCTGAACGCAGTTTACAGGTGGTATGACGTGTTGCTATGCCATGAAAGCTACTGAATCACTCAAGTT
>NW_019775464.1:293027-318386 GCF_001039355.2 Lingula anatina | reverse complement strand
CTAGCTGTACGTCCAAGACGGCGGAGTTACCACGGAGACATTCAAGCTTCGTTGGTAGTCTGCGGATCAAATGGAAACTTTCTTCCCTATCACAGAGAGGGTCAGTTTGGATGTACATGCATGTGTATATGCCAATCATAACAGTAGATAGCCCTTGAGCCGTACACATGTATTTTATCCCGGAGTTTCCCCGGGTACTGTATGGTCATATGTACAGTCTTGATTAGCAATGCCAAAGTGTGTGTGTGTGTGTGTATGTGTGTGTGTGTGTGTGTCTGAGTGGGAGAGGTTCCATAAGAAACATAAATTATGAATGATCTTCCTTATTTCCTGTGTTGTGTACCATTAGATAGAATTTAAAAAAATAATTGTCGATTTATTATTATTATTATTATTATTATTATTATTATTATTAGTCCATTGAGCAACAACTTCATGTTTCAGCCAACAGTTGGAAGAGACATTATTCACAGACGCCGTTAACACACTTCTGATCTGGTGTACAGCAAGTGTAGTAGTCGCTGTAAGCGCAGCACGCCTCGTCCGAGGGACAGGGGTGATCTTGACAAGTTAACGGACGGGGAGGAGGGGTTGGAGGGTCGTAGGTGCATCCGTCGCCATGGCATCGGGTGTCCTGGGCGATATTGGCGACTAACAACTCCAACGCTGACGTGTCCTGCATGGGGGAAGTGAAATTGAAGGGCCCAAACCAACGTGTACCAAACACAGGCCCGGTGGAATTATGGTAGGGCCGGCCGTCTCGGTACGATATGTTACACGGTTTCTTCAGTGTTGGCTCACATATCGAACTGGACAATAGAGAACGCATGTTCATTGCTAAGTAATCCCTGTAAAGTTTAGCGTGAGCCTGATCAGAGACGTCTGCGAGATAACGTAGATTGCGCGCAAATATCCCTTTGAACATTTTTGCGTCGTCGTTACATGTTTCGTTCCCCGCGTCGCAATATTCCATCAAAACGCCGTGTCGGGACGACAAGGTCATTGTTGCATTGGCAATCTTGTGAGCAGTGTTCAGAAAATTGGTCTGATTTGTTGCTTTGTAAAGTTCGACCAAGCTACCGATAAAAACACCACTGTTGTAAGTTCTTCCATAAACTCTGTTCGACGAGCAGTTGTTCAAATATATGCCGTCTGCCACCTGAAATGTGTCCGGGTCGATCACGTGGTTGTTCACCAAAAAATTGATGGTGAGGTTCAGTTGTGACATCAACTCTTGTCGTCTGCTTTTAGATGACGTCAGGCGGTAAAGTCGGGCTCCCAGCTGCATCATCTGGAAATGGAAATGAGTTACAAAAAAGATCATATTTCGCTTTACCCTCTACCAGGGTGACAGATTGAATTTTCATAGGTATTCACAGATATGCCTCTAGATAAATAGACAGTCATTAGGCTCTCTGTTTTTTCCCCATTTTCCCTATATAATCTGCCACCCTGGTAGAGGTCACCTTCGCCTTGCTTATTTCAAAGTTCCTTAAGAGCAATTCTTTTCACTATTTATGTCGCAAAATTTTAATTGGAAGCATTTTGCTTTAGACTACTGTGTAAACCTTAAATCCCACTTATCTGCATATCACGTATTGCTCATAAAGGACGACAAACAGTTTTGTGAAGGGCTATTTAAGAACGTCTCAAACTTGCGGTGTTTACCTGGACATTGGTAATCGTCTGCTTGGCGTTGACCTGTTGGTCGAACCACATGCCTCCATGACAGTTGTTCATATTTGTATCCCAGCCGTTTTTCCAGTTCCAATCGTAGATCTGCTGAGCAGACGACAGGAAAGTCGAGTCTCCAAGGACCTGGAATATTTTAGTTGTCCATGAAGGGAACTATAGGGCAGTTAATGGCTGCATTGCAGACTCTCGAATACCGAGAAGTCTATGTCTACATTTCTTAATTCTTATCTAATATAAAGACCTGTAGTCTTGAATAAATTTAAAAAAAAAAAAACAGTTTAAGATTTATTCCTTAGCAAAAAAAAAATTTAAGAAGACAAATGGACACAGAACTCGAATAAATAAACATTCCAAACGTAGACATTTTCCAAGGTTGCCTCTCCTCCACTGTGAGTTTCAGCGTTTATTGAATTGCTTCGAGTCGTTGAAAGAAGCTTGTACAGTAGTTGGTTTCCAATAAACTCTAAAACTCAGGGCGCTCACCTCGGAAATTCTTGCAAAGCTCAGCCCATACCAAGCCATATCGTCATAGGAAGGCTGTGGGGCGTAGGCCTCCAGTAGACTATACAGGTACCTAAGGGAACTGCGGACCACTGAGATGTAGCGAGTGTTGTTACCGTACACCATGAAATTAGTCAGAACCTCCAGAACCGCTCCATTTTGCCAAAATCCGTCGAAGCCGTTCCATACCGTGAAGCGAAACGGAAATTTGATATTGACAGATAGATGGATGTAAACATGTGAAAGCGAATAAGAAAATGTGAAGTAAAGAATAGAAAGCAAAATTAATGTAACATTTCCAATTGTATGTTTACTAGCATTTGACATCCATATTTGATTTCCGGATTTTGAGGCTCTATAATTGTGCTACAAACCCCTTATTTAATAGAGCTATTCTTAACAGGATACCAACAATAATATATCGCGTTGTGCTTTAAGACCTTAAGATAAATCGCGAAAGAGAATTAAGGGGCGGTTTTATGTAGTAGGAGACAGGAAATTGTAGTCTATTTTTATGCTTTAGATTAAAAGTGTCATTCCATTAAGAACTCTTTACAAACAGTTGGAGGTATTATAGTTTTAGGCCGATTGTTACTTAATTCTAGAAAACTACAAATAAAATCTTAGTAAATGTATGTGATTAGTTGACGAAAGTCTGGGTTTTTCCACAGAAAAGTGACCCTCTGAGTCCCGTCAGTGTTGCACATATTGTGTAATGTATATAAATACACAATGTCAGGAATATGCCAACATTGCTTCCAATTGGTTCGCCACTGCCCTGACCCACATTGTTGAATTTTGTTAAATGACCTTGGTAATTTTAAGATTTAAATAAATTATTTTTTAAGAAGAAAAAAGGACCCAGAACGTACCTGGTAGCTGAACAAACCCGCGATGGGAGATGGCCACCAGTTCTGTTGAAAGGCGTATTCTGTCCTGCAGGCCCAGTAGGCCGCCTCGTCCCCGCCAAACATAGCCAGGGTACACTGAGACGCCGTGTCGTTTCCATCTGATACGCCGGTCCCGATTGCAGCAATTTCTCGCGACCCAACTCTTGTCTGGTGTATCGGACTGGTTAAAGAGCTGATTTCGACGCTCGAGTTAAAAATGCGTACATCCTTAGGCGTATTGTATCTGCTATCGGCCTGCGATAGCAAGCCGCATAAGAGTATTAAACTGATGTGCAGTATCAAATTTACTTGCACGAGTCGACCCATCGTCGTTAATTTAACGCTATAACTTAACAGGGGACACCGTTCACTGCGCTGCGTAAACTTTCAAATTTCGTTAAGAAAAGCACTGCGCTAAGTACGGTAAAAGGTGGATGGAAACAATAGTCCAAAGCTCATACATGTAGCAATAGGTGTTACAGTAACTGAGAAACAAATGATGATGACAACAAGGTATTCTGGTATCAAATTGTGTCAAGATTGTTAGTTTACGCTCTAATAGCTGATTATTTCACCACACCTGCTGCCAGTTAATGCCTATCTCTTAACTAGCCCTCCTTTGGTTGTCCTATCTACAGAGGTGAGGAGGTGACGGAAGGACCAATGACATCAAGCGTAGTTAATTATTTACCACTGTTCGATAATCAATAGCACGACGTTGTAAGAGAGACCATAAACGCATCTTACAAGTATGCAAGTTGACAAGCGAAGATAAAAGAAATTGTCCTTGAATAAATGTTTTCCGCTATGATTAAATCAATTGATTTACTAATTTATCATAAAAGAATACTCCGGAAATACTTTCTGAGTTTCTTGCACTCACCTGTCAGTATTTTCTATATTTTAGAATCAATGAAAATAATTTCTTAACAGATTAATGCGATGAAGTAAATTCACCCCAAAATTTATATTATCATTTTCAGACACACCTCACCTCTAGCAACCATGTTGACGTGCTTTTGAATCGTGCGCAGCATGGAATGCAGTGAGAGAATTGAGGTAGAAAGAATGGCGGGATTTGAAAAAGCCACACATAAACATGGGCTAACGACCTTTCGTTACCCAGAGAGTTATGACGAGTATCAGGGAAGGAAGATCAAAAGTTAATTAGTTTGAACAAAATTATGAGATTTTCGAGTTAAAATTTTACACTGGGCTACTCTGAATATCTTATACCGGTAGTGAAATAGTGATAATATTTTGATTAACATAATTTATTGATAAAAGTGAAACCCAGTGGTTAATGTTAAGAGCAACTATAATAAAACACTTCATGTTTGAATGAAACTTAGTTAAAGGACTGCTTCTGGAGATTTAAAACTACTGCAATAAAACTGTTCATTCTATTGAAAATTAAAAAGTGCATATTGAATAAAGGAGCATCAGATTATTTTAGTCTTCAGTTTTGTCAAATCACATATACTGTTTGATGTTAAAAGACAATTGGATTGCTCCATAAATATATGATTTAGTTTTGCACAGATCTTCCTTTAGTTTATCTAAAGTAAGCCTATCTGACAAGGTCGAAGCTTCATCATAAGAGATTAAGAGACTAAGACGCGACAAATTGGACCCCATTTCCAGAGATTAGATCGATCTACTTTAGATCGACCTAACTCCCTGGGGGTTCACGCTAAATAGCTGTCAGCCGAGCGGACACGAAAGTATATTACCCCCTTGCAGCTTGTAGTAGGCAGGACGGACATTTAAGCCGGATTATCTGACAGTAATCTAGTGAGACTCCCCGCGGGGATAGATCGATCTAAAAGCTCTGGGAATACAGCCTTGGAATACATGTATCTGGAACGATTCCTATTACAGTGTTTTAATGCTGTTTTTGCATGTAATAATAAAAATGACTTAATGATAACCAACAATTTTAATTGTGTTATACAAATGTAGGTTTACTACCAATTTAAGTCGATTTTCCCAGCATAACTTAGTTTTAAAATGCAAGTCCCCTGCTGTAAACATATAATTTATACTGGATTTTTTATCACACTGTATTATTTGACTTTATCTAACTTATCTACATTTTGAAGAGTTTTATCCAGAGATTGATTTAATAAGATTAAAAGCCACACATGTCAGACAGGGATCGTGGGACCATGAAAAATCTCACCATCATTACTAACACCAATGCTCACTTGTCTCACACTCGCAAGCGTAATTTTTGTCACAATGAAGTCCATATCTTTTTTCTCATTATGCTTGGTTTTGAGTGTTTTATACACACAAGGTGCAGTTACAAATTCAGACTACCCTCTTTCGACGCAAAGTGTTATGAATGACAGCAGTGTTGACCGTTTAGCAGCGTGGGCAAAAGCTTGGATCGACGTCGTAAGCCGCGAGGCGATCAAGGCTAGAATGAAGGACGAGAATTTGACAGCCGAAGTACAAGACTTACATAGCTCAGACAACAACTTTGAAATAGTTCTTCAGGACGTAAAACAAAAAGTAAACAATGGAATTCAAACTCATACTTCACTCCAAGCAGACAATATGGCACTTTCTGGCAAGATGACAGCACTTGAACGCCAGGTTCAGCAACTTCAAACATCGTTACAGCAATTTGCAAATGCAGTGGCGGATGTCGATAGACATCAAAACATCCTTAGAGGTATGAATCAAACCATTATTTCCATTAAATGGTAAATAATTCTATAGGCCGAATTCAATATTTAGGACGTTTTGAAGAAAGCGTAAATCTGTAACTTACATTTATTTTATCTTAAAAATGGTTGTATGTTTTGAAACAGACCAGTTAATTAATTTATGCTGTATCCAACAGATTTCCACCCAGAATGCACGGGCTGGTCTGTTACGTACCAAAACAAAGAGTACCATTTTGTCAACCCTGTGAAAGGTACAACCCATGCTACGGCGCGAGCGTGCTGTCATGTTATGCGGAAAAACCTGTTGGCCGTGAACAGCGCTGAGGAGTTTAACTTTATTGTGGCAAATATTCCTAGAGGAGCTTGTAAGTACAATATTGTTGACTGTAGTATTTTAACAATTATCAGTGTATGGTTATTAACCGTTCTGTAAAAGAGATGCTTGTCTGTCTTAAGTATCTACAAGTAATTCTTGCATCGCTTTCTTGCCCTCTATAAGTCGTGTTGCCACTCCCATAGGTCCAATAGTCAAATCCTGCAATGTTCTTTCCTATTTTCTTTACATAAATGCATTATTTAGGGCTAGAGATGTAAAATGAGCTTGGTTGCTACTTCTGAGACGTTGGACATTTTTCAAAATGCCTGCAAATTGTTAAGGAAAAATAGAAAAACGATCAAAAGTCGCCAGATATAGCTTAATTTGTGGCTGTGTTGAATGTATAGACTGTCGGAAGAACACAGCAGGATAATAGACTACATCACAACAAGATGCTGCTATTCAAGAAATCAAAATGGCGGCAAAGCATGCAGTAGAGGGTAAAGTAGAGCCGCAAAAATAATATATTTCTTCTATTATTAATTAAATTAAAACCATCTCCGCCTTTGATTTTTCTGTTCTTTTGTAAGCCACGACCCTTAACTAAAATATCATTATCATCTTATTTGACATTCAACTATATGCTTTGTGAGAACATAACCCCAAAGTAGTTTAGATGACATTTCCAATACAAGAGCCCCATAGTCGAACCAATGCATTCTATGAAAGAATTGTATTTGTTTGGGTAAGAAAGTCAGCTTAGCTTGGCATTTCTTGCCAATTGCACCTGTTTGTACGTTGAGCACTTCACTTCATGATTCAAGATGGCCGCCAATTTGTTACGTAAACTTCAAACATTTCAAATCCCACTACAGGTTTATTTTGTTATTTTGTTTATTATGAAAACAGAGGTGCATATTGCGATTGATTTTACATCTCACAAGCCATATGAATTAAAAATAGTATGTTGGCCAAAGCGGTATATAAAAGGTAAAGAAAAACACTGGTGAAATATGCAGTTCTGTAAAAAAAGTTAACAGAAAATAACATTGCAGCGTTAGCGTTTTGGCAACTCGACTAAGTGCAGCGCACATGCAGTTCGTATTTCTGGCTGTCTCACCTATTTCTCGAGAGCAGTCGCGCACAGGTCAAACAGGACGGCTGAACAGAAATTAGGAGGTATAATTTTTACCACAGAAAGATCTGGGGATCGAACCCACAACCTCACGCTACAGACATTACCCCTTCCCAACCCCCCAACCCCCCCACGACCTCACCACGCTTTACTATGTAATGAACCTTTTACATATTAAATCAATCTATAAATTTAGTTAAAAGCTTATTTTAAACTTGAGCTTCAACAGGGCATAACGTTTTTCAACTTCCTTAGATCAAAAAGCAATACATAGATTCCATGGTTCGTGTCAACAAGTAAATCGTATCACTAGCCATAATGTGTACAAAGGTTTTCTTTATTCTACCTAGAGTAATACCATTTTCTTACAGTGCACCATCCTCTTGAGACCCAAAAATGACAAGTACAATTTATTGGACACATTATGGGAAAATAAGGAGACAAATACTTTAATTGATCTGCTTTGTAACTTAAAAAATTGTCGATCTTTCACGCTAGACGTTGTTTGCAGCTCGACTTTTTGATTATTGAAAAATGACACGTTTCACTATGTTCTTCAACACTGGTTACAGTATACAGATTATACATCCTTTTAATTATTTATTAATTTATTTATTTTACTCAAAGTTTGTTTTAACCTAAGATAAATAAAGCACCGTGGTTTTTCTTTAGGCACCTCGCAATGTGTTGAATTATTTAAAAATAAAAAGAATCTATGTTTTGCGTTTTGTCTCCTGGAAATATGAGATTTTATCGTTTGCGCTGTCTTTGGACGATTTTAGGAATAACTAAAGAAGTTTAATACGCTGTAATTATTGTTCTTTCTTTAACATTTTATTTCTAATATTTAAATCCAGGATTAGAAAAATTGTTACATCTCAATCCTTAAAAAACGGGTGGAATAGATAACAAATACGATGGTGCGTATTGCCATCATGCGGCGAGATCATTATCAACAAACCAATAACGAACGGCACTAATCACTGTATTGTACTATCTTGATGTAACTGTGCCCCCCCCCCCCCCACACACACACACACACACACCCCCGTCCAATTAAAGATTCACTTCATGAGATTTACTTAAAGGTACATACGAACCGAGCATCGGTGTAGCGTGGATTTCCAATAACACATGTAAACCACTTCTCACTTCTACTAGATTCTTATACATGTATGTCTCAAATAAATTCGACATGCCAAGGGATAAACTGAATAGATCACTCGATCAGCCATAAAAGACCTTTAGACTGTCCCTTTCTTTACATTTTTTTGTTGTAAATTTAACATACTTTCGTGACCTACTTTCCTGCCCCATTGACATACAGCTTAGAATGCCAGCAGAAAAATCCGTTCAAACATCATTTTCGGGTAAAATTAAACAATGCCTTTGGTAATTCTCTTAGTTATACTACTTGAAACTATATGCTGACATTTGGTTGGTTTTTGTGACAAAAATTGACTTTGTTTGCATCTTTAAGTTAATTAAAACTGATGCAGCGGCGATAATTTACACTTTATACAGTTTCTCTGAGGGCGATCACTTGTAGAATGATGGGGTATAATGAGCATAAAATATTTAATACCATAAATCAGGCAAATTTTAGCTTTTATTGGCAATATACAATATTTTGAAAGCAAGACACATTTCATGATCAAGAGTTTGGTGCGGTACAGGTTCAGATTTTAAACTCACCACACTCTTGATCATAAAATTTGTCTTGCTTTCAAAGTTCGTGATCATGTAACAAAACAATTATTCGTCGCCTTACGGATTTACTGGATCCTCATCTGGGGATATTTGACCTGTGCAGACATTATCCCATTGATTCATTAAGGCATAATTTCAAGATGACATTTCTAACAATTTATCGTACGCAAAAACTTTACTTTCTAGTAAAATTTGTACTGGAGAAAGACGCCTTCTTTCAAACATCTTTCAAAAATATCTACTCTGGAAAAATATATTTCAGATAGTGGTTATTGGTTGGACGCAGAGTGTATTAACAGCAGTTGCACTTGGAAAAACAGTCCAGGATCTTCATTTTATAATCCTGTGACGTTTCAAGTGGGAGGAAGCCTTGATGATAACTGGGGAAAGAGGTGCCTAGTCCTACCATACCAGTATAAGCCGAATCAAGGGTACGTGGGGCTGGACTGTACAACGACCACTGAGTATACGGGGTTTATTTGTGAATGACTGTCTTTTCTGCAAAACTGCACATGCAGGCCTCATTAACGATAACTGCTGTTTGTGATCTCGAGCCACGGATTTGGGATGGCGAACCCTAAATTAAGGACTCAAACCGCGATTTCATGGCTCAAACATAATGATAATGGTCGAGGGCATTACATAAAAGAGCACGAATTATTTAGCAAGCTTTCTTCCGGGTCTTTTGCTGTTAAATAGGAATTCTTTTTCTCAAAATCAAAGTGTTTTACAATTCTAATACGGTCTCTTCAATCTACGACTTTTTCTATTTTTCCCTATACAATCTCTCACTGGTAGAATGTAGAGAATGCATCAAACGGGTAGCGGATTAACCTTGCACGATTTGCATTAATTTACTATTATTATACGTTCGTGTCATGAAATTGTCTTTGTATACATGTTTTCCGCTATGAATAAATAAATTGATTTACTAATTTATCATAAAAGAATACTCCGGAAATACTTTTGAGTTCCTTGCACTCACCTGTCAGTATTTTCTATATTTTAGAATCAATGAAAATAATTTCTTATCGGATAAATGCTATGAAATAAATTCACCCCAAAATTTATATTTTCTGACAGACCTCACTTCTTGTCAACCATGTTGACGTGCTTTTGCGCAACATGGAATGCAGTGAGAGAACTGGGGTAGAAAGAATGGCGGGATTTGAAAAATCCACTCATAAACGGCCTTCTCATTAAAAGACGATTAGATTGGCCAATGAAAATATGAATCAGTTTTGCACAGATCTTTTAGTTCATCTAAAGTAAGCCTATCTGACAAGGTCAAAGCTTCACCATAAGAGATTGAGCTGCGCCCGCCACAGTTAAGTGCGCGTGCTACACTGGGCAGGCACATTCTGTAATCGAGCGCACACTGCGTCCAAAAAGCCACTTCGAGATTTTTGTTATGCTCTGCCGGTATACACTGTGCAGAAAAATCAACCTACGCTACAGCAGACAACTTTTAAAGGATGCCTCTCCTCGGAGTGTCATCGTTTTCTGAATCGCTACAATTTGTTGGAAGAATCCTGTTCTTAGTTTCTATATACTCGTAGTTTAGAAAGGGGTTTTAACTTCGTCGAAATCTTATTGCGCTTAACAAATGTTTCCATGTTTGCCCTGGACTCTTGTGTATCCCTCGTTCCCACCGTCAAATCTAGTGACAACGGTGCTATCAGTGAGAAGATAACAAACTGTATACACTGGAATTGTACAAATAATTTCGAAACAAGGTCCTTTAATTGACAATTTTTTTTCGGAGGAGCACATTTGATTGAGTATCGTGACTAAGCTGGTCTATCTTATCTCCATAACGCTGGGAATGTCGTCTTAGTAAGCAATACAGAAGTCAAGTGCAAAACATGGTGAATACGTACAGTTGTGCAAATGACCATTTCTACAAAACTTACAGAAAACAACCAGATATATTCGTGGATGTATTCTGTCAATTCTGTCAACTATTGTTCATTGCCGCACCCCCACGCTAGTGTGCTATTATTTCTGACCCCATTCTCCTCCTAAGACGCGTATAAATGTATTCCCATAACAATGTTTTAATGCTGTTTTCACATGTAATAACAAAGATGACTTAAGTATAACCAACAATTTTAATTGTGTTATACAAATGAAAGCCTACTACCAATTAAAGTCGATTTCTCCAACAAATGTACTTTTAAAACTTGTACTTTTTCTCCTGCTGTAAACTGCATAATGTATACTGTATTTTTATCACACTGTATTATTTGACTTTCTTTAACTTATCCACATTTTAAAGAGTTTTATCCAGAGACTGATTAAAGAAGATCAAAGACCAGACAGGTCAGACAGGGGTCGTGGGACCATGAAAAATCTCACCATCATTACTAACAGCAGTGTTCACTTGTGTCATAGTCTTTGCTGGAAGCAAGATCGTTTTGTGTCCTCTCGCCAGCGAAATGTTTTTCACAATGAAGTTCATAGCTTTTGTTTCATTTTACGTAGTTTTGAGTGTTTTAAACACACATGGAGCGGTAACAACTACCAGCTACCCCCTTCCAACTCAAAGCGTTAAGAATTACATCAGTACCGACGGTTTAGCAGCGTGGGTCAAAGCTTGGGTCGGCGTCCTAAGTCGCGAAGCGAACACTGTCAGATTGAAAGACGAGAATTTAACAGTTGAAGTACAAGATCTACGTCGTTCAGACGAAAACTTCAAAAATAATCTTAACGGCGTGCAGCAAAAAGTAAACAAAAATATTCAAACTGTTACTTCTCTCCAAGCGGACAAGGTTGCACTTTCTGACCAAGTGACAGTGCTTAAAAGCCAGGTTCGGCAACTTCAAACATCGTTACAACAATTTGCAAAATATGTGACGGATATTACTAGACTAAAATACACCCTTAAAGGTATGAATCAAATTATTATTATTATTATTTTATTATAATTATTATTTTTATTTCTTTTCGATGACTATTTTATTGTAGAATGTTTAAAAAAGCGTAATTATCTCCGTATCTTCGTTAAATCTGATGTTTCTTTGATTTCATTTTGTACCCAATAGATATATATGGATGCGGCGACGTACGTTTTGTTAAATTCCAAAACAAAGAGTACTATTTTGTCGACTCCTTCAAGAATAAAACCCAGGATATAGCGGAGATATGCTGTCATCTCATGGGGAAAAAGCTGGTGGCGGTGAACAGTGCAGAGGAGTTTAACTTTATAAAGACTAATTTGAAAAATGGTAGGTGAATGTTTTTGAAAGTACTCCACAATTTGAACAAGATTTTTTAACCTGAGATACATGTATGTGAAGAATGGTTGGGTGAATGTTTTTTAAAATACTCCACAATTTTGATCAAGGCTATTTTACCTGAGATATATGCATATCATTCCACCTCTATCTTTCCTTTTTTCTGGTCCTCGAATAAATTATTGAGTTGTTGCTCACCTTTTCAGCAAACGTACTGGTATCGTCTGCGAATCTCGGGCTGTTCAGTCGTTCTCCATCGATTTCGATGCCTGTTTCGAAGTTCACTCTCATGAAAATCTCTTCCAGTGCCGCTGTAAACATTACTGGAGAAACTAGGTAATCCTTCCGGACCCATTATGATCTTAAATTCCCTGCTAAAAATGCCAGTTCCTATTTGCGCTGTGCCTCCTCTGTGTCTCTCTTTTAGGATGTTGATGTGTTTTTCCTCGACGCCATGCTCTTTTCAGCGTCTCGAGGACTGCCTTATGTTAGATTAAATTAAAGGTTTTCTAAGACTGAGCTCCCAAGCCTTGATCGATCCAAGGGGTTTCTCGCTAAATCGCTTTTAGCTTAAGCGGGTTAGGTGTGTTTCACGCTTGCAGAAGCTGCTAAACTATAATTAATTACCCCTTAGCAGCTTCAGTAGGCGTGACAGACATCTAAGCCGCTTAAGTTGATAGCAGTTTAGCGAGAATCAGGTTGTGGAAGTCGCGGAAGTATTTGACAGGACTCTTGACAACGGAAAAGGTACCGTAGACCGTAGAAATCGAAGAATAGATAACTGCAAGCCGGAGACGATTTGGCCAGTACAACTCCTTCCTGAAAGAAATGAAATGTTAATGAAATGTTAATTAGCTTGTGGTAAGTTAACCCGTGACTGGAGTCTTTAATTTGGGCATTTGTGGTCTCAAACATAGGGTTCGTGTCAGAAAACGGCAATGATCGATAATGAGGTTTCTTTCTCACTTGTAACTTCCATTAAGTTTTTTTCCACTTAATGGTGGCCACCAGCATAGGCAATAGGCCTAGTGGCTGGGTTAATGGGTGAGCTTAGCCAATCTAATAGACTGTTTGTCTCACACTGTCTGTACTGGTATTTAGTGTATCCTGAGATCAGTCGTCAGTCTGGTGTACTATCAAGGAAGCTACCTAGTTTAATGTATCTTTGAAATGCTCCACTGTACACAAGATTGTGTTTCTTAATTTGAGCGGTAAGACACTGTAAAGACTGGATGCTTTAACAGCAAAAGAACCTCCTTATTTTATGTATTGATGGTTTTGCGTGAATAATTGTAACAATCTTACATTTGCGGCATCCACGTTCAAGAAACGTTCCCTCTTCGCTCTAGAAAGTAAAGCTGACATTTTTCAAGCTGTCGCCAATAGCTGAGACCAGCTAAACCTTAGGTGTTCCTAATGTATGACTTCTGTAGAATGTGTAATATTTGCACATTTCCTGCCTTGTCCGGAGACCAAAGCTGGCTTCAGTTGTTATGGTAATACCATTTCCAAAGATTTCCAAACATTTCCATAGCGTATTTGGTCACGTGTTTGAAAGGTACGAAGTATACAAGCTATTTTATCTTTCATTGATTTGACTTTTTTTTTAGATATACATGTACAGTGTATGTAGACTGAATGTTCAATGTACAGTCAATACTCTTAGTGACCCCCCAAGACCTGTAACTAAGTTTTTCAGTTTTAACAATTCCTGTGAAAGGTACCAGTATATGGTGTCCCTTTCGCCATTGTCTCATGATCTCCTATTTGAATATGTTATTGCTCTGAGCCCAAGAGCATATTTCATTTAGACTTTTCTATAACTGCATGATTTATGACGTCTGCTGTTTTGATGGGATGTTCTACTCGGGTATCATCTGCCAAGCAAGACAGTGAAAGAGCCGTGCATGTCTCTGTTTATATATCCAAAAATGATTAGAAAGAGAAGTGGCCCTAAAACTGATCCTTGTGGAGCTCCAAATTTTACTGGCCTCGGTTCAGATAATATTTCTTTGACGCCCGTGCGGTCGTGACCGATTAAATACGGTAGGACCGATGAAAATGGTGAGCTATCGGTCCTTTGAACCGGCAAAATTTTTCTGAAAAGTATGACACTAATTCCGAGTTATTCTGACTTGAAAGTATCATGTAACATTAATTCTCACCGACGAATCGTAAGAAAATCTCCCTTTTCTCCCATTTTAATGCTTTTCATTTGTGGAATCCCTGGTTCCGTTATTAGGCGCAGTCACTGTTTATTCATTGTGTTACACATGTCACGAGGGCTTTTTAGACTGGGTTCCCATGCCTAGATCGATCCATTTGGATCGGTCTAACTCCCTGGGGTGTCTCACTAAATTGTTATCAACCTAACCGGCTTAAATGTCTGTCACGCCTACCGAATCATCTAGGGGGTAAAGATACTTACCCCTTAACAGTTTTACTATGCGTGAAAGACATTTAAACCTGTTAAGTTGATAGCAATTTAGTGAGACTCCTCAGGGAGATAGATCGATCCAAATATCCGTGGGAATGGTCCCTCATGATTGAACTTGTTTCACAGCCTAACACGTGGAAGAAATCATCGGCAAATTTAGTGCTAAATTATGACGACTGACGCCTTTCTCAAGTGAAAAAAAATCCGAATAGCGAGGACAGTGACAACTTTCCGCGGTAAAATTTTTAAACGCGTTGCAAATCGCCGTCTTTCTTAACTAGGATACTAGGTAGGTAGCTGAACAGTTCGAAGGGCGATTCCACTTACCGTGGTTTCTGAACGTAACATTTTCTTAAATATTCATACAGGGATATCATGATTTTTTAGACTATAATATCGCTGATCCTTGGCCAGGAAGCCGTTTACATGCTGAAGAGTCTGATAAAGTGAAGCGGTCAGCATGCTTCATGCCAAACTCTCCCATTTGGACTACAATTACTGATGTGTATTGCATCAAAATCGAATAAAAAGAATAATTTGTATTCAAAAGCGTACACCGCACAAAAAGGATTGTGAAGGTATAATAAAATCAAGAGAAATAAAACGTATATGAATTATTTATAGCGAATATTGTTATTGTTGAACACTGGAAATGAGTTCTTTTTTATTTTATGGCAATAAAACACCCAGTAAAGCCCCAGAGTTTTCGCCATATCCGTATCTGTTTAAGAAAACTTGTCGCACCACCCCACAGTTCTCATGTACAGCTCCCATTTGCCATTGATTTGTATGCCATAATTTTACTATTGAAATATATTATTAATAGTATGTATTTTCAAACTAGCAGACCCTTACAAATAAACTGAACCCGAACAGAAAATACATGTACATACACGTATAATCCTTGCATGAAATTTCATACATAAGCACTCCTAGACCCCATTCCCAGANTTGAGAATTACGGCATCAAGCACTGTTTACATAATAGGCTACACTCCGTCGTAAATATTTCCAAGCCATTCGTTGATTTTTGGACTATTTTAACCGACGAGAAGTTAAATGAATTCTTTAAATGTTTAAGTGCACAAACCTGTTCACGAACAATGAAGGGAGAGAGTTTTAACTAACGTGCATCTGTAAACGACTTACTTCGAACTCCACCGCGCCATATTTGTTTCTCCTAGTGTACGAGTGCTATTTTAGGCAACGCACTCTGATTGGCTAAAACCTTGCGGTAGTCGTCTTCTCTTTTTTGGGGAGAGGACGTTCTCCAATACAGACTCGAATGTGAAATAATTAATTATTTTGATTGCCGTCTACCTCAAAGGCGAATTTTGGTTTAGATCGTGACGTTCATATATAAGAAAAAGTTTGGGATATGTTTTATTTTCCCTCATATCGGAAAGACCCCCTTTAAGTTCATAAGAAAATTTTTAGCTGAGGAAACCCCTCAAGTGGTATGCACAAAGTACCTTAAGAATTTCCTAAGCCAAGAATTTTCTCAAATAATAGGAATTTCCTCAACTCTGTAGGATTTCTCTTATGTGTTGATCTAAGTTTAGCCTGTGCATTGACCAATAGAATTACCTGTTACAATAGCTCACACTGGGGAATTCCTGGGGAATCCATGTTTGAAGGAATCCTTTACTTGGATATGATAGGCCTATCAGTTATTATTAGAAGAGTTGAGATATCAATCGTGTAGGCCAAGAAGTTGTAACGTCTTGTGTAGGCCTAGTGTAACTGACGAGTAGCTATTTTTAGTAGTGTCTTGCACATAATTGTACTATCGGTGTTGATGGTATTTTGTTTTTGCCCGGCACGTGTCATGTTGTTTAAAAACTTTGTTAGACAAGTCGTCAGATTCTCGCAACGAGTTTCACGTTGATTTAAGTTGATGAAAGTTAATGTAAGTTGATGTAACTTGATGCAAGACGATACACAGTACCATTTGTTACCAGTTGATGTTATATATCGTTGACAGTTCAATAAAATTGACTGACACCCGCAACACCTAGTATTCTTCATACTTTGACAGAAAAAGAGGCATGTCATCCAATCCCCAGACCCAACACTAATAATAATAATCCAGTGACATACAGCTAGGCTTTTTAATCTGTTCTCACTACCGTAATCGTGTCTACGAACACGGTTACTCTTCACCGTGACCAAGCCTACCGCCCACTTTTTGAACAATGGAAGTAGGAGGATCGTTTAACAATGGATATTTAGCCAGTCGCGTGGCAGGAGAGCGTGTCCCGATCTCTCAACCTGGCAGGGGGCGACCGTCTTATTCAGAAAGCGTGTGCATTTAGTGTCATTAATAGCCGCTAATTGCTGTCCGGTAAATATTGCACCGCTTCTTATTACTTCAAATATCAAAGCATCTACTCACTGTACTTCTTCAGTTAAACGGGAATAAATAAAGCGGGTTTAGCAGAAAATACAATTAACAGCATATTCACTTAAATAAACAAGTGTAAACACAAACCAACGCTCAATTTGAAGAGAATAAATAAAAAATGATAGTATGACCGTTTTGATTTGTTTGGATGTAAGCTTATTGTATGGAAATGGCGTGAGTAATAAACAGAACAGGAAGAAGCAGAAAAACTTACATTTCAATGCTATTTCGCCACTACAGAGATTAGGAAGTAAATTCTTCATGATACTAAGATGGGTGCAAATGTGTACCCTCTCCAGCACTGTTAAAGGTCCACAAACAAATATACACACATTTGTCAAGACGACAAGATAGATTTCACTACGATGTATCAAGTGTAATAATTGTTACATATATATTCTAAATGTTGCTTACTTATAATTGCATTAAGAAAAAATCAGTATATCAATTAATTTAGTTTAAATAAAATCATATGCAACAGAGGCTAAAAGCTGTGCACCTGGGACTAAGGGACTGCCTAAGCTCAAACATATTGAAGACAAAGACAACTTCCTTTCTTTTCTGAGAGAACAATAACGGGGGCGAAAGGAGCAATTACAACCTGCAAACGTGCATCAGATAAGAAGCCCTACAATGTAGTTGCGATTTTATCTGCAATGGTGGTCACAAGCTGGTCTCATCCTTCAATGCGATGACGTTTGATACACCACACATGTAAACATAAATATTTAAGAAAAATCGAAAAACATTTGTACAACTGGTCTGTGGGACAGTCATTTACTTGTATTGAAACTTAAAAAGCATCAAAAAAGGGACTCACTGGTACAGTTGATATTTGAAGAATGACGCCGAAATATTTTCCTGTTCCTGCAGCGTACATTAACTGTACTTGTGTATACATGTAATTACGTACTGTTGTGAACCGTCTAAAATGACTTTAATTTATACCTGTACTGAATTCCCGTGTATCAATTTCCATTAACGAATTAACTAATCTATGGGCTCCGACATGACTCCAGATTCGACTCAGTCTTTCACTTTACGTGCACAGAGAAGCATAACAGAACAACCTCACATCTTCAGTCTCAGATCAAAAGTGTCTTTATTATGGACACGTTTCAAGTTATATACAGATTATCTACAGGGAATCTATGTGTACATGTGGCTGCTTCTTATTTACATACGTGTACATGTGGCTGCTACTTATTTACATACTAATTGTTGTGCAATATTAACAGGTGATATGCATCTGTCTCAAGCATAGGCCTACCTATGGGCCTTTACAGAAAATAATATTTAAATGTATACAGGACAGACGCAAATTAGATAATAACATGTTGATTAACTATGACTACACAATGTGGAATTTATGCAGGATTCCACACGCCTTCCCCTCTTTATAAAAAATAATGGTACATTATTTTAAAATGACATCAACATGAACAACCTGTATTCCCAGAATATAAAAATCCTTTTAATTAAACCCATTTCAACAGTTGTGCCAAACTTTAAATTTAATCTGTAATACTTGATATGTAAACATGAATCCTACAAAACAAATTTTACCTTTTCATGAGGATCAAAATCAAACAACATATTGAAACTAGATACTCTCACAACGACCACAACAATGAAATAATGATAATTATTATGATAATAACGCCGTTTAAAATGGTACAAATTATACCCCATTCCATCCTTATAAATTTTATATAGGATACTTCATATAATTACATTTTGTCAAATATAAGTATTCAATTATTGTTACATCCCAATAAGCATTTGGTTTTAAACAAATTACACTTATAACCTAGTATACATATTAATGAATGCTCCACTTATAACACGTCCTTTACAATACTCTGGAATGATACGCAGATCTTCAACAGATTTTGTTTTTCATTCTGTTAGGGTGTCCAGTTCACCCAACCTCAACCAGGAAGACCTGGCGGAGTAACCGGATTAGTCACCGGACTGCTCGACTCTTCTTCTGTAATATGCACTTTTTCGCAGATTTAGAAAAGTTTGTTATCCAGACTGTTCCAGGGTCTTGTGGTGTGGTTGTGGCAGTCTTTTCCTGCCAGGGACGTCACGTATCGTAGAGCTGAACCCTGATCCAGTGTTACAGTATCGCAGACCTTGACGCTGAAAGAGACCCTTGCCACCAAAACCCATGCAAAAGATTGCAATAAGGACACACCGACACTGAATCCGAAATCAAAGAAACCGATTCCGACAAAAACAATACCCATTCAATATATAATATTAAGCATCTATAGATAATCAGGCATCTCATCTAAAGGAAAAACAAATGATATCATTAATATAACACAACATTATAAAATAGGATTTCCCACATATTTTGTCATTAAAAAAAATCAACTCGGGGGCTGAGGTCTTCCAGAGTGAGGCTCGTCTCACCTAAAGGAAAAAAAATTAAGGCTTTAATAAACATAAAACGTTCAAAAATCAATATCAAGCACTGCCGGACCTTCAATTATCGTTCTGACCTGCACTTGCTAGGCCAAATAAAATAAATTTCCTCAAAATTTGTAGGTCTTATGTGTCTTTTATAGTACACCCATACATTCATTAAACATATAATCCCATGGACACTCTTCACATCTTGTTTTGAAGTTCCCTTTTACTTCTCGACTTTTCCTTCTGGAAAATACAAAGAAAAATACATGTTCANGGGGGGGGGGAGAGAGGGAGGAAGAATGGGACAATGGGGCAACTGTGCTTCCAAAGCTTAGGGGCAGGGATGCGCGTGACTTTGCGTCCCTCCCTGTGCACGACATTGCACGACATTGCACATTGCATGTAACAACTTATAATAGTGTTTATGGCCACATGTGCTAGAATGACTTAAGGATATATCCATTGAAAAATATTTTCATATCACATTATTTGTGTTTTTTCCTGTCATTTTCTTACTTGGTATTAATGTTTGATTTTGTATAACGGACATAGATTAAATGCTTTCGAAAAGTTGAAATAAACCCCCGAACATTATGGAGAGGTGAGGAGGGCGGTGAGCTGTTGAACCCTGCAAATACAGAGCGGTTTTATTTGACTGATTTTAGATACCACGAAACGCCAGCGTTTGCCCAATTTTGCCACGATTCAGGCTTTGTTTTTGAAATATACACTGCTATATATAAAAAATGGGATATGAAAATAAAGATGAAATGAAGATATCGATGTCACTAAGGAATGTGAAAAAATAACAAATTTAAAATATGTTTATGTTTTTGAATGTAGTTACAAGTGAACACCTGGTGAAATATAAACGCGAAAAATAAAATTTATTTCATTCATGCACGTTGATGTTAAAATTTACCTTAATCTTCCTTTTATCTCTAAAATGCAACTTTCAGATTCACCTGGACAGACTTGCTTACTAAAGAACATAAAAACTTTTAAATTTCAATATTTAATTTCAATATTTAATTTCAATATTGAACATGCTGCTGAAATTCAATGAGATTAACTTTACCAAAAATAGCGTATCATTTTGCTAGCTGCGAAAGGGTCATACTGCATTTTTATAATGAAATGCGGCAGACATTAAACACTAAGTTCATCCCAGGTGCATATATGCAACTCTCTCTCTCTCTCTCTCTCTCTTAAAGCCCGTCTTCTCAGACGCTGGGAAGACTATGCTGCCTTTTACAAAGAATCTAAAAGGCAGCGTAAAACGGTTTCTACGCTTCGTGACTCCACACGGATTAGCGCACGGCGCGGCAAGTTTTTTTTTCTGCTCAAATGTGGTCTAAGAGCGCATTCAGAACAGGGGACTAACAGATCCACGGATCAAATATGGTGACCCACTAAAGAGTATGCTGCTTAATTCCCGATTAGACACTGAAAAGATTCCATACAGGAATTGCGCAACAAGCATTTAAGTGGGTTGGCCTTATTTTATCCGCGGATCTCTTAGTTCGCTGTTCTGAATCCGCAAGCCATTCCTCTGTTATCTGAAACGACCCTTTGTTGTAGGAATACATATTTTGGATATCCAAATAATCATTATAGAATATGAATCAATTGGTTAGTGCAACGGACAATGTGATTAATTACACAGGTGCAACAGTATTGTGGAAAGCATGAAACGGCGCTCGATGTAGAAATATGTGTTGACCAGTGTTGATCTCATACAATTTTACATCTTTAAAATTATATATCGATGTAACTGAATCATTCATATCGTCTTAGTTGTTTGTGCATTGATCTGTTTTGTCATTCATAGCCCTTGTACTTATAAAATATTAACAATGAGTTGACGGGATTGCGGTTGAACTTATACAGGGGAGGAAGACAATCCAAATGTCAACTTCCGAGATAAGTTACCATTGGAGATTAATTAACATTTCAACCCACAGTGCCCTCTCAACCCAGATTCCTCTATAGTCTTTCACAAAACTGGGCTCATTCCCTATGAAAATATCGTTCTACATGGATCAGTCCAACTCCGCGGGGATTCTCGCTGAATGCAATCAGTTCAACAGTTTAACAAGCTTCCTATTGTTTCCAACGTACTCGTAATATCACCTGCTTTTTTCTATTCTACTCAACGCCAGGAGGAGGGGGGTATAACCTAAACTACTCTATCAGCTTTTATTTACTACCGTAACGCATACGCGAGTCTGGCATTATGTCTGACACGATTCTCCACCAAATTCAGCGGAATCTCGCCCGATTTTACCATAAAACGCGAGATTTGGGCTACATGTATCTTGAGCGTATCTTGAGTGTTTTAAAGTTGGTTTTACATGTAATGACAAAAATGACATTATAATGGCGGACAATTTTAAGTGTACTTTGCAAATTTATGCCTTCTACAGCAATTTTTAAATGTAGCCCTATGCTGTAAAAATATACTGTACTTTTTATCACACTGCATTATTTGACTTTATTTCACTTACATATTTACATTTTCAAGAACCATATCTAGAGTTTGATTAAATATGATCAAAGGCCAAACAGGGCATACAGGGATCGTGGGACCATGATATAACGTACCCTCATAACTATCATCAGTTCTCACTTCTGTCCAACTCATTGCTAAAAAACAAGATCGTTTTGTGTTCGGTCGCAAGCGTATTTTAATGAACGATGAAGACTATATCTTTTGTTTCATTTTACGTAATTTTGAGTGCTTTAAAAACACAGGGTGCAGTGAAGAATTCAAGCTACCCTCTTCCAACGCAAAGCGTTAAGAATTACATCAGTGCCGACGGTATAGCAGCGTGGGTCAAAGCTTGGCTCGGCGTCTTAAGCCGCGAGGTGAACACTGCCAGAATGAAGGACGAGAATTTAACAGCTGAAGTACAAGATTTACATCGCTCAGACGACAACTTTGATTTGATTATTCAGGACGTAAAACAAAACGTTAAGAATGGAATCCAATCTGTTTCTTCTCTCCAAGCGGACAAGGTGGCACTTTCTGACCAGGTGACAGAGCTTCAACGCCAGGTTCAGCAACTTCAAACATCGTTACAACAATTTGCAAAAACTGTGACGGATTTGGATAAACTAAAAGGCATTCTTAAAGGTATGCTTGAAATAATTATCGTCATTATTTTAATCACCGTATCTTTTGAGTGATAAATAATTTTATGGTAGAATTTGATCATTAAGAGAGTGTTGAGGAAAGCATAATTATTTCTATGATTTTAATTTATGATTTAGTTTGATTTATGATTTATGATTTATGATTTAATTTGATGTTGAGAAGGCTTTTACATTTTCAAATTTACCAGTTATATATTTTATGTTCCTGATCAATCCATTACCAGGATGTACGGGCCGCTATACTAAGCACCAAGACAAAGAGTACTATTTTGGTGACCCAATGACGGGTAGAAATCAGGTGATGGCGCAGGCATGCTGTCAACTTATGGGGAAAAACCTGGTGGCGGTGAACAGCGCTGAGGAGTTTAACTTCATAGAGGCTAACATACCTCAAGTTGAATGTAGGTGCAATGTTGTTTATTTTTTGTGATAGTACTTTCGCAAACGATCTATGAATAATTAAAAATGCGTCAAAGAGATGCTTGTCCGTCTAGCATGTCTGACGCATCTTATTCTTGCACCACTTTCTTACATGTACCTAGAGCATGCGTACTAGTAGTTCTAGCTGAGCTAAGACATACGGTATGTAAGGACAATACTTATGGTCACCTTATGCATGAAATTATACTCTGAAATAAGAAAACGCATGGCTTCTTCTGTGTACCAGCAGTCTGTCAAAACGCAATAATTTGAAACCGTGGTACTTTTAATTTGACAGTTATCAAGCGATACGTGCGTACTGAATTGTGAATAACAGAACTGCCTGTTGAAAGACAATTCGATGTTTTAAGACAGTTAAGTAAAAAAGTCAATGAAATACTTTGAATGTGTTACCCGACGGAAATTTTGTTGATTTTCTGCCTACTGAAACATTATACCCTCTGATATTAGGGGCAGACTAGTATACTACACAAAATCACGCTTGCAACATTTTTGTGACAGACTAGCGCCCCCTGTGGTCAGAGAGTATAGGTAATGCATAGTAGCATATTTTCAAACTGACACGAGATAACAACTCTAACAAATGATAGAGCACAAACACTGACTTGTTCACTACAGTCTGAACTAGGGAACTTAAACTTCTCTCAAATATTATCTTCTAAAGACATTTGCTCTGGTAAATTTTATTTCAGATTCCGGTTATTGGTGTGACGCAGAGTGTATTAACAACAGATGCATTTGGAAAAACAGCCCAACTTCAGTGTTCTATAATCCGGGCAGAGCGGGGCATAACACTGATGGCACAAACGGGCGAGAGACGTGTCTTCTCATGAAATGGCGAGGGAGTGTCCACTACGAGGACCTGTCGTGTACATCGACAGCCTTCACTGCGGGGTTCGTTTGCGAATGACCGTTTTCTTTGCAAGAGCGCACGAGGTGTGTAACAAGTGGCAATGAAAGAGGCATGTTTACAGCTTTATTTACAGCTACAGTATCCAGCATTTACTTCTTTTAGACACAAGTCAAGCCACGAGGCAAAAATCACCTAGATATTTCGTAGTCTCGTTCCCAGCAGCTGATCATTGATTTAACATCTCCGAACTGTACACTCCAACAGGAATTGTCTGTTTCGTATAGAATGTCTTTGAGCTGTTAAGTTTCTGTTTCTGTCTAATTATTTAGTTTAGACTTAAAACATTTTGCATTAAGAATTTTTCAACGGAACAGATATACTAAATGCAGAATAAATTGCCTGCAAGTGATTGAAACATTCATGAACTGCTGTTGACATGTAACAATTATAAACAATGTTAGACATATAGATACACTGCCACGTAACAATGTTTATGATTGTTACATGTCAAACAATCTACTTCTTTTGAAGCTGACTGTTTAATGAAGTGAAATTAATTAATTACATTTGTTTTTGAAGATTCGAGGAGTCCGAACTTAAATCTCATGATGATAATTTTAAAACATTTCCATCTGGCACAAATGAGTTATATATATATATATATATATATATATATATATATATATATATATATATATATATATATATATATATATATATATATTTGATATTAATATATAATATTTTTTTTAAAAAANGAACCTTCGGCACAGCGCGCTGTCCCCAAGCTGCTTTGCTGTTTACAGTGGCTTCCTCAGAGGTCGCCTGGAATCCTAACCTGCTGAAATCAGTTTGGTGTTCGCTAAGAGCCTTGAAAAACAAGTTTTGGTGACAATTTGTCCCTCATTTAAAACGGACTGGGTGGTATTGGTTTAATTGCAGCAGCATATCCTGAAGGACAGTGAGTCCTATACCCTGGTGGTAAGACGTCGATGCATTGGGCTTGGTCTCTGTGTAGTGCCTCAAACTGAGCATAACTCTATAAAACTGTGTAGACCGTTCCGTTTGACACAATAATCTGTCTGGCAATGTCTGTGTTTTTCGCGCCATTCTGGCACAGCTTAACAGTTTTGTAAAACGCTGCTTAACTCATTTTACGCACTGCAAAACCGACCGCTTGTATGCAAAATTTCAAATTCTTCTATGCAGTATTTGCCGACATATGGATACTTTATTGACAGAACCATCCTTCGCCAAAGCCAAGCTTTGACTAGCCCAAAGGAGCACTGCCCAATTAAATCACTGCATATTACACAAGGCAGCAGTGCAACAGACTTGGTAGTCAGTTAATTGGCAGCGACACACCTGACTTCACACTTCTCCAGACAGA
Organism: Lingula anatina; assembly: GCF_001039355.2. Next base: position 293,126 of record NW_019775464.1, on the reverse strand, counting down.
TGTCTTATATGAAATCTTATTTTTAAAAAAAAAAGAACGCATTTTGACCTAGGTATACCTTTAAAACTGAAATATTCCATATTAAATGTCAAGTCTGTA
>NW_019775464.1:270338-292931 GCF_001039355.2 Lingula anatina | reverse complement strand
CTGCCCAATTAAATCACTGCATATTACACAAGGCAGCAGTGCAACAGACTTGGTAGTCAGTTAATTGGCAGCGACACACCTGACTTCACACTTCTCCAGACAGATGTCTTATATGAAATCTTATTTAAAAAAAAAAAAAGAACGCATTTTGACCTAGGTATACCTTTAAAACTGAAATATTCCATATTAAATGTCAAGTCTGTATATATATATATATATGTCCTGGGGTGACACAAGCTGTCCGCATCTCTACGAATTGGCTTTCAGCACGTCCAGAAAATCCCACCATCGAAAAACGCAACTAAGCTTAATCAAGCTTGAGTTTTCTTTCTTAATAAAGATTCTTCTTTTATCTTGAAAAAGGCGCGTATGTTATCGACTTTGTTTTAAGATTTAACAAATGTTGGAGCCCAGTTTTGTTCCTTCAACGAAATATGTGATGTATTGTTCTTTGCTTGAACCGTGATTTGAAATTCGTCAGTGATTTCTCCGTTCTCCGAAAAGACCCTTTATTTAAGAGAGACAAATATTTTGCTGTCTAAATAATCATACTAAAAGTGGATAGTGCAATCAAGTGGATAGTGCAATGATCAATCTTATAAATTACCAAAGCAATATTTGTGAAGCGCATCAAACAGAGGTAGATTTAGAAATATATTTTGAACAATGTTGCATTTCAAAATAACATATCGATCTTACTGAGTCATTCTCTTCATCTTAATTGTTTGTAAATTGATCTGTTTTGTCACTCTTCCCACCTGTGCTAATGAAACAGAATCTTACACAATGGGTTGTCGGGATTGTGGTGTAAATCATATTAACGGAATGAAGGCAATCCAAACGTCCACTTCCCAGATTAGTTTCCAGCGGTGTTACGTGTTAACAGTATCCTCTAAACAAAGGGCAATATACCGGTATAGTATGTTAAAAAATTGAATAAAAGACTAATTGAATTGAATTCTAACCCTTGACATGGAAAAGTGGACCCACAGAACCTCTTGGGAATATGCCTGGTGCTCAGCAATTTAATTACTTTGATGTGTAGACAGAGGTGAAAACGGGGACACTTAAACGGGGACTTAAAGGTATATACTACACACACTGGACAATAGAAGTGTCACCCCTACTGAACCAATACGTTGGGGGAGATAAATGACTGTGGAATGATATGCTCCTGGTATCATTTTATTAACATCAAATTTCACAAAAAGACCAACAATACAATTCCATGGTACAGCTGTTTTATACTCATTATTCACATTATAAGTAGACCAGGCATTATAACTACTCAAGATCTACCTACTTTGAAACTGATTCAGGGGGTGACACTTATATTGTCAGCTGTGTGTACTCGCGTTTGAAAATATCTGGAGGTGATATTTGCGAAGTTTACACATCCTACACAGCTTCTTTCTTCTCTTTTTCAATTCAAACCTTAAAAAGGAGAAAACCCCTAACATAAAAGTACTCAATGTCGACATTTCCTTCTGAAACTTGTGAAATATATCAGTACTCAGTAGTCGACCCTAACCCCCCCCCCCCCCCCCCCGCTGAAGGGCCTAGAAAATTTAGGTGATTTAGAGGGCAAACGGTGCCATTTGGTACGGTTTGGAACAAGTCAAAATTCTAATTTTAAGAGGGGACTATTGGTGGATTTTTTTTAGAAATTGAAGGGGGGGGGCAGGACCCTCTCCTGATACCTCCCCTAAATTCACCATAGGTACTGGAAGACATGGCGGTCTGAATGCTTGGCTAGACGCGTAGAAGTGAATGGAAATGGTAAAAAAGATCAAGTACAACTGCATGGACGGTCGAACAATGGTTCGAGAGAAGGAGAAATTTACCTCTTATTTCTTTTCATCTTTGCATTTTTTAAATTTTATAATAGTCCTTCAGAATTTTGCTTGGCAAGAAAATCTCGGACCGCGGATACCTTTGTCTAACCAGCAGGGGGTGAACTTGTGTCGAACTTGTGTAATTGAGAATAAAGCGTCACTGTAGCGTAACGGGGTAATTGCATGGTAGAACCACTCAAATCATACCGGTATTGTAAAGATAATACGCTCGATGTAAAAAGACCCGAAAGTGAAAATTGATTACAATTTATGTTCGTCCATTAACGATAAGTGCGTGTAACGATTACAGGATAGGATTCCCTGAAACTGTCACTGATTATGTATGTCAATAAAAAAGAATCCAGTCTAGGTGGATGAATATTTGACATCAACACTTCCCCAGTTCGATTCTTTTGGATAGAAAATGACAGGGTATAGGCTGTACAAGTTTGCGGATAACGAGACCTGTTGACCCTTATAATTTAAATATATGGCCCCCAAAGTGATATCCGTTTGCACTGTGTAACTTACGCCATTTTAATTGTTTGTGAATTGATTTGCATTGTCAACCACTATGTGTCCTAGAATCTTAATTTTTAACAATAAGTTGGCGACATTCAACGGGAGAAAGGCCATAAAAAGTATTGATGGTTAAATGTGGGCGACAGTTTGCCAACAAAACTTCGGTTTTCAAGATGTGGTCTGTACTTGTATGGATCTTCAGCTGCCTCTGTTTCTGCAGGATTGAAGGTGGGTGTAAAGGATTATACGGTAAATGACGTAACAGATAACTGATTATACCATGGTAAAACTTGATGTTTATATGGTTATTTAGAAAAATTATTTGCGAAAGTATCTTGCGATGCGTTGGCGGATTTTTAGTATGGTTTCTAACAAAGATGTGAATATAAATACATATGCTGAAATTCACATCGTTTTACACTCTGACTGGAAACTGAAAAACCGATAACTTCACTGTGCACAAAACGTATCTTAAAGTAGTTTTTCGCCATCTTTTCTTATGTTAAGTTATTGTAAAGCTATTTGAATTATTAGAATGATTTGCTGAAAATATCCAAAAAGACTTACTTTAAAATGTGAAAAAATATTTAACAGAAGACTTTTATATATGAGTTTTAAGATCAACTTCAAAATTGGCATAGTTACTTTCAAATCTTATATTAAAAGAAATTCGTTTCACAATTTTGGGGCAGAAACAATTAAGCCCTGTCAGTATAATATTTGTTACACTGTCCCCCTAATTCACAGTGGCCAAGTGTAGAATTGTTACACAAAGGACTTGTAGTTTGCCTATGTCGTTCAAACTGATTAATAAGTTTAAACGATTTTTGTCGGATCGGAAAAACAATCATGTACTGTATCTTTTTTAAGAATGGAGTTATACTTTATGTTCTAAGCTTTGGATTTATCAAAAGTCTTTTTAACTAATGTAGCTGCTGCATTTTGAATAAGTGTGAATTTTTAAAAATTTACTCGTACTCAATCCAAAGAGAATAGTTTATAAATAGTCAGGATTAATGGTAACAAAAGCATCTCCTAATTTTGTGGTTGTTGCTACTTCAAGTAACTTACGAATCTTGCCTATCCTCCTTAGTAAAAAAAAGATGCTGACTTACAAATACTGTTGATATGCTTTTCGAAATACCAGATTAATCAAAAATCGCATCTTAATCTCTCCCACTTTCAAATGCTTTCACAGACACAATACAAATGCCAACATAAGGGTTTGTTGCACAGTCACGATGAAAGTAATTTCTCAAACGGTTTTCATCCTCAGGGCACCTTAAATTCTTATATGCTTTATTCATTGTAACGTATGCATCTACATGGATAGATGAAAATGTACAAAGGACTGCAAATATATATAAATATGAATAGTGATATTGATCAATAGTGATATTGTATGACTCCTTGTATGAAAAAAAATACAAAACATATTTGGCAGAGCCCAAATAGCTCTACCTACTCAACTGGTTATGGGTGCAGCACCGTCCCTTTTTTTTGGAAGGCTAACCATAAATACTTGGCAAGAGCAATAATATGTTCTTTATTCTTACCAGTCATTAGGGTTTTAAATTTATCCATTCTGGTAAGACGTTCAAAATGACTATGTTGTTTTTTTGTATATTGAATAAAGATCATATCGAAGGTCTGTATAAAGGGGGCATGACACTAGGAAATGGATTTCATCTTCTATTGGTAGATCATAAATATTATGTGTGCAGTTAATCAGTCAATACTTTATATACGTGTATCAAGCGACTGTTGTGGTCATTCTCTATACCAGAAACATTTAACAAGAACAATAAAAAACATTTCCTTGTATGCAAACGTGAAAAGATGGACAGCGAAAAAAATTGCTGGTTTGCTAGCTTTCGGAGCCTTTTAAGGCAGCTGGGGTGAGTCCTCTCCAGGAAGGCAAAAGCATTAACACCTACTCGGTGTCCATATCACGACCAAAAAATGGCCAAGATTCTGATGGATACGGCACTGTGGAATGCGGTATACGAGAACTGAAGTTCACTTTTGGCCACAGTTTGCCAACAAAACTTCGGTTTTCAAGATGTGGTCTGTACTTGTATGGATCTTCAGCTGCCTCTGTTTCTGCAGGATTGAAGGTGGGTGTAAAGGATTATACGGTAAATGACGTAACAGATAACTGATTATACCATGGTAAAACTTGATGTTTATATGGTTATTTAGAAAAATTATTTGCGAAAGTATCTTGCGATGCGTTGGCGGATTTTTAGTATGGTTTCTAACAAAGATGTGAATATAAATACATATGCTGAAATTCACATCGTTTTACACTCTGACTGGAAACTGAAAAACCGATAACTTCACTGTGCACAAAACGTATCTTAAAGTAGTTTTTCGCCATCTTTTCTTATGTTAAGTTAATGTAAAGCTATTTGAATTATTAGAATGATTTGCTGAAAATATCCAAAAAGACTTACTTTAAAATGTGAAAAAATATTTAACAGAAGACTTTTATATATGAGTTTTAAGATCAACTTCAAAATTGGCATAGTTACTTTCAATTCTTATATTAAAAGAAATTCGTTTCACAATTTTGGGGCAGAAACAATTAAGCCCTGTCAGTATAATATTTGTTACACTGTCCCCCTAATTCACAGTGGCCAAGTGTAGAATTATTACACAATTAAAGGACTTGTAGTTTGCCTATGTCGTTCAAACTGATTAATAAGTTTAAACGATTTTTGTCGGATCGGAAAAACAATCATGTACTGTATCTTTTTTAAGAATGGAGTTATACTTTATGTTCTAAGCTTTGGATTTATCAAAAGTCTTTTGAACTAATGTAGCTGCTGCATTTTGAATAAGTGTGAATTTTTAAAAATTTACTCGTACTCATTCCAAAGAGAATAGTATATAAATAGTCAGGATTAGTGGTAACAAAAGCATCTCCTAATTTTGTGGTTGTTGCTACTTCAAGTAACTTACGAATCTTGCCTATCCTCCTTAGTAAAAAAAAAGGATGCTGACTTACAAATATTGTTTATTTGCTTTTCGAAATACCAGATTAATCAAAAATCGCATCTTAATCTCTCCCACTTTCAAATGCTTTCACAGACACAATACAAATGCCAACATAAGGGTTTGTTGCACAGTCACGATGAAAGTAATTTCTCAAACGGTTTTCATCCTCAGGGCACCTTAAATTCTTATATGCTTTATTCATTGTAACGTATGCATCTACATGGATAGATGAAAATGTACAAAGGAATGCAAATATATATAAATATGAATAGTGATATTGATCAATAGTGATATTGTATGACTCCTTGTATGAAAAAAAATACAAAACATATTTGGCAGAGCCAAAATAGCTCTACCTACTCAACTGGTTATGGGTGCAGCACAGTCCCTTTTTTTGGAAGGCTAACCATAAATACTTGGCAAGAGCAATAATATGTTCTTTATTCTTACCAGTCATTAGGGTTTTAAATTTATCCATTCTGGTAAGACGTTCAAAGTGACTATGTTGTTTTTTTGTATATTGAATAAAGATCATATCGAAGGTCTGTATAAAGGGGGCATGACACTAGGAAATGGATTTCATCTTCTATTGGTAGATCATAAATATTATGTGTGCAGTTAATCAGTCAATACTTTATATACGTGTATCAAGCGACTGTTGTGGTCATTCTCTATACCAGAAACATTTAACAAGAACAATAAAAAACATTTCCTTGTATGCAAACGTGAAAAGATGGACAGCGAAAAAAATTGCTGGTTTGCTAGCTTTCGGAGCCTTTTAAGGCAGCTGGGGTGAGTCCTCTCCAGGAAGGCAAAAGCATTAACACCCACTCGGTGATATCACGGCCAAAAAATGACCAAGATTCTGATGGATACGGCACTGTGGAATGCGATATACGAGAACTGAAGTTCACTTTTGACTTTTTTTTCACAAACACGTTGCTTCTTGCAACAAACGTATGAGAAGGTATTTGCCACATGTTTGTTTAAAGCCTTTCATCACCATGAATGATGCATTAATCCATGGAATTACTAAGGTGAAGGATTTAAAACAGTGATTAGTGCCTGTGGTTACATCGATATGTCATTTAATGTGCATTCATGACGATTGTCTCCTTCATTAAGAGTAAGGCCATTAGTCGATTATTTCTTTCTGAAAATACTTTATCCCAATTAAAAGAAATAATGTGGATTGTAGAATAATGTAGATTTAAGGGCACACGTAAATAGAGGGTGGATTTCAAGTAACGCGCATTAACCACTTCTAATTTACACGATTAAATAAAGTCGACATGCCGAGCCATGAAGCAATTAATCCCTCATTCAACCAAAAAATAGCTTGAAAACTGCACTTCATTCAAAGTTTTGGGTCGTATATCGACCCAATTATCTGGCCAACCAGTCCGTTAATGCGCGTGCATTGCATTATCATCACTGTTACTCCTTATATGGATGTAGAACTGCTGAGGGACGTGCCGAAATATCCTTTCATATATCATATGTCGGAAAATACGACACGAAATCTTTTGGAACATCTCTTGGTTTTAATATTTGAAACTATATAGTGGCCTTTGGTAGGTTTTGTGACAAAAACTTGACTTTAAATGTATCTTTGAAGAATAAAACAAAACATCGATATCGATTCTATACATCATTGTTCGGTTGACTACATGTACAATGAGGCAGGTTGTTTTATTTGTCCTTCGAATATATTATGAAAGGATCTTCTTACAAGGTGCCGTATTTTGCTCTTGTGATACTTATTACAAATAAAGTGTCTCAATTGCAATTCTTAATTAGCCACATGGAAATAATGCGTAAAACATGTTTTGTTATATAAAGACACAGTGAGCGAATTTAACATCAAAACCTATATCTTTGTAATTGAATACGTCACCAAATGTTTTTTTAAGTTTGAAAAGTAAATTAAAAAATTGCACCTTAGCTTGAAAAGAAAACATTATTTGAGGTTACACACGATGGTTTATAACCATGTCAAATTCCGTGTAATTTAGGGGACGCATTCCTGAGAGGGCAAAGGCAAGGGGGTTGAACTCTAAGACGGAGCTACGCTGAGTAGGTTAATAATTCGTTTATATTAGTAAGCCTTCGATGCACACCAAAATCAGGGCATTATTGGGACGCAGAAAGCCAAAATATGTCGTTACTCTTTGCACATACCATTTCAAGTGTACTTTGTGTAAAAAAGACAAAATGCCAGAACTATCCATCTACCGAACGTACTTCGGCCTTGGGAGTTCAACCCACTTGGAAAGTACCATTGGACGCCAAGTGAAGAACAACGAAACTCGATCAAAATTATTTTAGTATTTTCTATAAACAGTTTCTCGTTTAAACCAGGTACTTGGAGACGCCCGGTAGGCTTTTGGCCTCTGAACGCAGATTATGCACAAAGTGACATCAGTGGCGGGGGAAACCATGGTAACGGATTTTCTGTTTCCTTGACGACCGGACATGACGGAGTCAATGATACTGCCTACAACTTCGGCGGGTTGGTATCTAGCTACATACACATCCCGAATAACGGACTGCTGGACGCCCGATACTCCTTCACGTTCTCTGCTTGGGTCTACAATGGTGGGGCAACGGCAAGTCCACTGTTCAGTTTCCATTTCCCAAATTCCGTTTTCGATGATTTTGGGTTGCTAATCTGGCAGTTTCCTAATACAACCACGCTTGTTGTTGCCTCTCCAAGCAGGAGTAACGAGACTATTAAAGTGCCAGCTCTCTACGGCAGTGGTGTGCTGACGTTAAACACGTGGATCTTCGTGAGTGTGACCTACGACTATACGACTGGGGATTTGATCATTTGGAAAGATGCTGAGGTAAGTATAGAGATACGATTTGTTGCCAGTGACAAGCCAACCAGTAGCGTTGTCCCTTCAATAAAATCCCTATGCGGATTTTGGCCAGAAACGTCATCAGATAAGTTTTTATTCATCAATTATGTGGGTGAATCTTAGTTTATTTCTCACGTATTCTCTATTTGATATCCTTTGTCTTAACGGTCAGTTCATCCTTATTGGTAAAATATGACTTCATTTCAGATAAACACTCAGTCAAACATAGGCCAGGTGGAACACGCCACCCAGTATGATGTATACGTAGGGTCCAGGTATGCCGCCTATAATTCGGACAATAGGTCATTTGCCGGCAGCGTGGCGTGTATGCAATGGTACGACGTAGCTTTACCTCAAGCATACATCAGGAATGCTCGCCTGATGTGTGTCCCAGAAGGTGAGTATACAGTAGGGTGGGGTAAATAATGACTTTGTTTGGGAAACTCTAGGGGAACAAGTGTTTTTTTAGTACATTTCTGGTGAGACATTTGAGTTATTAGGCCCAACCGCTGTGGGAAGTCATCCAACTGGACATACCAGTAGTTAGCTTAAAATTAATAATTGGCAAATACGAACACCCACGCTCTTTTGATGTTTTTTTCCTTTTTTGTAGAATATCTTGTGATATCATTTCAGAACTCCCGTATCCTGTTGGATGGTGGCCTCTTGAGTCCAGCTACAAAGGAACTGACGTAACCGGAAACGGAAACCATGCAACCCTCTCATCCGAGCTATATCCAACCCAGGGCCCTTTTGGCGGGAAAAACGACGCCTACGCCTTAGCGGGCACTATTAACTCTCACATCGTCATACCTAACAATGGCAAGCTAGACGTCCGTTATTCATACACCTTTACAGCATACTTCATGCCAAAAGGGGGAAATGGTCCATTATTTGATTACGATACAGACGATCCAAACCACATCTGGGGGTTTCATATCTGGAACTACGGGCCCCAAAGTGGTCTCGCAGTTTACCACTATGACCGCTCCTTTGTATATCGAGGATTAACAACCAGAAGTTTCTTTGCAGACAGTGTATGGAGCCATCTTGCCATTACATACGACTATACATCCAATCAAGGGTTCTACTTCCGGAACGGAGTACTGGTGCATTCTTGGAACCCTACACAGCAAGAACTTGCCACTGCAGGTAGTAAAATCCGCATTGGTTATAAGCCTTGGGCGCATGGGGCAGGCTACCTGACGAAGGGGAGAATAAGTTGCATCAAGTTGTATAATGTGGCCCTGTCCCAGCATGACATCAAGCGAACCATGCGGAGGTGTACACCAGAGGGCAGCACAGAGTTAGACAGTGAGTACATTCTAATGATAGAGACCAATATTCCATGTTTTTTGAGAATGCCTATGTTGTTGAAAAGAAGCGTTGAGAAACGCGTTAAATGGCAACAATGTTAAGCTGTTATGAAAAGGCGGTTGCCAACCTAACACCTGTACACTTACGCACCTGCTAAACACATTCAGGTTACCTACTGCACGACTCCGGCTAATACCACATCTTCAAATGCAATGGCATATCACCAGCAAGCCGTTGAGGTTAACCTACCACAAGCATATCTATATTACATTTTACTAGTACTTCCCTATGAATTACAATATGAACGATTTTGATAATACAGTTCACTTGCAGTTCCACCCCTCCCTTTAAAACACTCATCTCAATAAATGATTATGTTAAAATTCAATTGTTTGTTTGTTTGTTTCAGCACATCCACCCCCTGTTGGCTGGTGGCCATTGGACATTGCTCATGGCACCCGTGACGTCACAGGCCATGGAAATGAAGCTACTATGAGTGGTCTGACGTATGTCACGGGTCCCCATGGCGACAACAACGGAGCTGTTCGTCTCGCTGGAATTATGGACTCGTATATCGAATTGCCTAACAATGGTTACCTGGATACTAGGTTCTCTCAAACCTTTATGGCATGGCTTAATATAGGTACGGTGTGTTGCTATCCTTCCTTCTGCCATTCTTGCCCTGATGAAGTTCTTTTCCCACCTTATTCTTTTCTGTTATTGCTCAGTGCACCTCTTTGTTTCATCACCATGTTTCTATGTCCTTTTTCTTCTTCTCTGTCGATACAATAAAGACCTTCACCTCCACTACTGTCTCCCAACTGTCGTCTCCCTCCAAAGTCCACTTTTTAAATTTTCTTCCTTGAACTTAGTGTTAAACTTCTCCTTTAACCTCCACCTTTTTATCCTTGGTTCCACCTTCACTATCCTCCTTGCCTTTACCTTTAACTATAACACCCTTACTGTTAGTTGGTGCTGTTTGGTCACACTTTCGTCAGCTACAACCTTACGATCCCAAAACTTCCCTAGGTACTTTCTCTGGCAAATGATGTTGTCTAGTGCTCCTCTCTCTTGTTGAAGTGTGCCCTGTCCAAATCCACAACTGACTGGCCTTCAGCTTTCCTTATTCCAAAACCATTTCCCCATCACTTTATCATCCACTTAGTTTCCTACTCCAATATGTCCAATATGTTCCCAAATTCAGTGTGCCCACTCTCACTTCCACCTCTTTCCACTCCCTTCTGCTTCTAGATCTATTCTTTGCTCTACTCCCCCTTTTCCTCCTCTTTGGTTGACAAGGAGTCCCTTTTACCACCTTGACCGTGCTGATTTGCCGCCAAAATGGTGGTCCTTGTTAAACCTGTCCACGACCTTTCTGATAAAGGAGGATCATATATAAATCCGTTTTGAGCAGATTTTGCTTATGTGACTAATTGTCTCACATGTCAGATTTGATTATTCAATGACCCTTTTCTTCCAAAACGTTTGTCATTTATCGTAAGAGGCCATTACAGAACTCACGTTATTTATACACGAATATTTCCGTAACCACGTGCAATAATCTCTCGTATCTTTTCCTATATTTTAATCACACAGACTCAACCACGGGTATAGGCCCTGTGTTTCAATACGACTTCCCGACACAAGCAGACGGGTGGGGTTTTTTGACAATGTGGGTCTTCGCAGACACCAATTCTTATCATGTCGCCTTTCGTCGTCGTACCGATGGCTGGGGAAATGAAACATCAGCTACTCACGGAAGTTACTTCCTTCACGATCAATGGATCCATGTGGCAGCCACATATGACTATTCCACTGGTGTTCATACTGTGTACCGAGATGGCGAACAATTTGCAATAAATACCTTGGGGCAGTATGAATTGTCCACACAATACGCTGTTCGAATAGGTAAGTTTGGTTTTTTCCTTTTACAAGAATTTTTTTTGTGACTTTATTCAACATCCTCTTCCACATCCGTAAGACTATGAAGATGCTATTAATCTTCTCCCCACTGAATGCAATTTGAAATGTGTTATTTGGGACCCCTTCTCCCTCCCCCTCATCATCATGATCACAATTTCCTCAACTTCATTATCGTATTCTCCTCCTCATAGTTATTTTTAATATTTATTTCATTTCATTTCATTTCATTCAACACATACTTTCTGCAAACCAGTTTCAATTAGAGCAAAGTGTCTCAAAGGATCATATCATTTTTCCTGTTCTTAATGTCTCCCTTTCTTTTTAGGTGCTAAAAATGCTACCTATAATGACCACAGATATTTAAAGGCCGATATAAGTTGTGTTAAGTTATACGACGTGGCTCTGAGTGAATACCAGATTAAGAAGGCCATGGATATCTGCTCGCCTGAGAACATCCAAGGATTCACTGAAGGTACATAGAGCCCTGCGCACGCACGGTATATAGGCTGAGCTACCGGTGGCATTAGTTTGCATTTTCTCCTAGTTTTTGGGGATATTTTCTAGAAAATCGATACAATTAAAATGTATTTCTAATAATCTTATATATTTGGAAACGACGGCTACTCTTGGGTTAACAACTGTAGAAGAGTAATTTTTCTCTTTCAAAGTAAATTATGGTTTGATAAAATAAATCAAATAGTCGCCTGGAGAAGAGGGTGTGGTTTTAAGCTGTCCGTTGTCCTGGAAATACATTTCTTGTACTTTACAAGGCGGCCTAAGGCAAAGCGGCACCAGCTATTTTATTGATAAGACACACTTTGTGTTAATCAGAATTTCAATTCAATTAATTGTGATAATTAATTCAATTATAGAAAGCGGTAATGATATTAAAGAATAAAACTCCTGAATATCATCACTAGGTGAAGTTCAGCCACGTCCTGTGGGTATGTGGCACCTCAACCAGCAATACGGAGCCAAAGACGTGTCTGGCAATGAGAACCATGGAATTGTGGGTTCTGACGTCACGTACGCAACCGGGCCTAAAAACGAACCGAACGGAGCTTTTGTCTTCTGCAATACCACTGACTGTAATGTCATGATCCCACAAAACCTTGCTTTGGATGTTCGGCGCTCCATGACTTGGAGTGTGGACATGTATCCTGAAGATAGCTCGGCAAATATGTTATTTCTTGCGTGGAAAATGGTTGGCGGCAGCACCAGCTATGGCCCACATTTTTATGTCAAACTGGACAACAAATTTCACACCCTTTTGCATAAGAGAGTAGACTCGGCTGGAAGTACCCAAGGATCTTCTGCCACAAGTACTTCTGAGCTTTTTGAGAGGCACAAGTGGGTCTCCCTCGCCTTCGCTTATGACCAAGACACAGGTATATAATGCTCGAACTTACACCTGTCATTGTTTTCGGGATACGTTGGGTGGCGGGTCTAGGGTATGAGATCGTTCAAAGCCTAAGCATGCGAATACAAAAATGTTACTATTCACCTTCTAACCTATATTTCTATATACATTTGTTTTGTTATTATTATTATTATTATTATTATTATTATTATTATTATTATTATTATTACATTTTGCTCGTGATAGTTTGATTATAATTACAATTATTATTAAATCAAAATACTTTATTTTAATGAAATTAATCTTGTTGGAACTAACTCGTATATGGTATTTTGTCAGGTATCGGCACGTTGTGGATGGACGGTGAGGTGAAATTTAGCGCAGATTTCGGGCAGTGGGACCTCGGTACTCAGTATGACCTCCTTATTGGTACAGGCGTGAGTGCTTCGCACAGATTTATTGGACGTATGTCCTGTCTACAGCTCTACGATGTGGCGCTTTCTAAATCACAGATAATCACCGGAAGACAACTGTGCCAACCGCTGCAGGGTGAGATATATAATAAAAGTTTTTTTACTTCCTATCACATTTTCATTAATCTGATCGATTTTTAGTGTGGCATATGTCAAAATCCTACCAGTAGCATCTGGCCGAAAATGAAGAAATGAATGTAGATATGAATTAATCAAATAAATAATTCTATTGGTATTTAAACCAAAATGAAATGAAATGATNGCCTGGGCATTACTCTGTGAAACTGTGCGGACCGTTCCTTTTGGGGCAATAATCTGTCTGGCAATGTCTGTCTTTTTCGCGCCATTCTGGCACAGTTTAACGATTTTGAAAAACAGTGCTTAACTCATTTTACGCACTGCAAAACCGACCGCTAGCATGCAAAATTTCAAATTCTTCTATGCAATGGTTGCCGACATATGGATACTTTTTTGACAGAACCATGCCTCGCCAAAGCCAAGCTTTGACCAGCTCAAAGGAGCACTACCCAATTAAATCAATGCATATTTAACAATGCAGCAGTGCATCAGACTTGGTAATCAGTTAATTGGTAGAGACACACTTTTCTTCATACTTCCCCAGTCAGATATCTTATATGAGATCTGAGTTTTTTCAATAAAGAACGCATTTTTACCTAGGTATACCTTTAAAACTGAAATATTCCATATTAAATGTCAAGTCTGTAGAAACAATAACATTGTTAAAGACAAATTTAAAGGGACACAGGTTTATCACTGGAACCATGGTTGGGTATTTCAATGCCATCTAGGACACGAACTCGTGTAAACAAGTTGAAAATTGTGGAGTCATATGTTTTTTAGCTTTTTTTAGTCACGGGGGGATTCTGAAAATAGTCAAGGGGTCAGTAGACGAGCATTAATTTTTTGTTTTTTCAGGATTTCCGAACCCAGTTGCGTTTTGGCCTCTTGAGACGCGATACCACGAGCTCGATTTAAGCGGTAATGGAAACAACATCATGAAATACGGAGTTATCCCCGCCAAAGGTGATTGCCGCTTTGATATCTACAATTAGTATGACATTTAACAGATATTAAAATTATCAGCTTTCACTGAAACAATGTATTGGCTAAGGTACAATCAAAAACAAATCTAGAATTCAGCACTGAACAGAACAAAAAAAAANAAAAAAAAAAAAAAAAAAAAAAAACAGAAGTAGATTTTACCACTATGTAGGCCTACCGGCGGCACACAAAGTGTGGTAACCTTTTTCCTATAAAGTGGTGTAACTATCATACACATACATATTACATTCAAATACGTATTTAAATTATTTCCTAAATTCCGTTCAGGTCTCAAGGACGAAAAAGGTGGGAGTATAGGGTTCCCAATAAATTCTTACATAGAAGTTTCTAATAATGGATCGTTGGATGTCCGTTATTCCTTCACATTCCTTGGCTATGTATACACCTCCTCATCATCTACAAAAGGACCGATCTGCAACTTCGAGCATGAAAACGCTTCTTCCGGTAAGAATAAATCGCTCATTGCTATGTAATGCACTTGTATAACTGTAATTGCATTTGCTTTGTTACATGTCTGTTCAAAATTGGTGTTATTGAATGACCATTTTTGTTATACTTTTTGCACAGCACTAATTTGTTCTCTGATATGAAAATGACAGGGGAAACGGCAATTTAAGTTGTTTGATTATGTCTTCTATAGATCCTTTGTGCGCTTGTCAGTAAGTAACCTGTGCTCTGGATAGAACTTTTTTCAATCTCATCTTTCAAATAATTTCACATTACCACAATATTTATATTCCACTATCGATTTTATGTTTAAGGCGGTTTTGGAACCCACGTTATGCAGATTGGCAACTCCGATATTCTCGTGAGACTTGGGTACAGGGATGGTACCTTGGGACCATGGTATAACGCCAGTGGTGTTCTGGACATGGATACTTGGACATATATAGGATGGACGTACAGTTTTGGCTCAGGAATGGCCGTGATCTATAAGAACGGATACGAGGTAAAGAATATACAGAAAAAAGCCTTTCCAGCGACCTTTCGACTCTTCTGGTGATGTTGATGTTGTCGGTCAATTGTTATGTTTGATTTTTGTCATGTTAGGCACACATTAACTATAAATGTATACAACGTACCGTTAGTGCCTGAATGTATTCTCCATTAGCCTTCCGACCCAACTCCACGTTCATGGTTTGGCAATCCAGGACCCCCTTCCTAAAATCAATCAACTACTGGACCTACACCACCCCCTTCAAATAATCCTGGATCTGCCCCTGCTCAGTGATTGTGCTAGTTGCGACGAGAGTAGTATTACACGTTTCAGGTAACTTTTATTAGTGTAGAAATGTGCTATAAACACGTCTTCTTGTTTCACAGGTCGCCATTACGTATTTTGGATCGGTGGAGCACAGCACAATGGGAGCGCTACGTATGGGAAAAACTGCCGGGGATTCCCGCTCGTTCACAGGGAGGTTGAAATGCATGCAGCTTTACGACAGGGCACTTAACTGTACTGAAGTCAAGAAATCCATGAATATTTGCGGTTCAAAGGGCACGTTTGTTTTATTTATTTATTTATTATTATTTTATTTATTTATTTTTTTTTTTAATTAAGAAGCGAAATTTCAGGCATGGATTTGGCAATTTGCTTTCACGCCTTTCAATCCAAAATACGTTTCGTCACATATAATGTACTTTGAACGCTGCACCAACACCATCGTCAAACATGTTACTTAGACAACGCCTGTTGATTACCTACGTCTTTTTTTTTCTTTCTAGAAAAATCAGCGGAGTTCTTTAAGAGTCCAGTGGCACCGGGGCGTGGATTGCCAGGTTTTCTCACTTTGTCCAATAAGACGACCTGTTCACTGCTGCGCTGCACTGAATTGTGCAACAGAGAGGTTAACTGCCTCTCTTTCAACTTTGCGCGCCAATCAAAAGTCTGTGAGCTCTCGTCATACCACACGAGGTTTAACGGGACACACGGCATTGTAGACCTTAGAGATGAATACGTTTATTATGAACTGATGAGTAATTTGGTCTATATTACTGAGTCTTAGTCTTATTGCAAGTGATTAAAGTCAGACTGAGACAGCCGTTCAGGCACGGTTAGTGCAGTAGGCTGCAAAAATATTATTTTATTCAAAACTCAATTTTGCTCGGTTCACGTAAACACAGAATTAATTTATTATCAATACAGCCAGCTATTTAGATTAAAAATGATGATTATATTAAATATGACGTTTAACGACAATATGATTTTTATGACGGTCTTAGCATAACGTTGATCTAAAGCCGTGATGACACGAGAACCGAGGGTGACGGTCCAATCGTGACTATTTCAGCCCTATACACGACAGTATCTGAGACCACAGGTTATTGCCCAGAGGCAGGCCATCTCAGACCAGGGATTTCAACGGGGGCGTCTCGATAGTCCGAAGGTTCATTGGTCCGAAGGTTCATTGGTCCGAAAAGTGGTAACATTTTCATCGATTTTTTAATCAAAGGTTCATTGGTCCGAAGGTTCTCTAGTGAACATTCGGACCAATGAACCTTCGGACTATTGAACTTTCGGACTATTGCTACGGCCCCATTTCAACCGGGTGTAACGAAACCGAGAGTCCGTATAACAGAAAGTCCGCCCTCCATTTACATATAATGGTTAGGGATAGCCTGACCTTAGTGGGTCAAAATATAGGGCGAAACTTACCTGTACAAATGAATGTGAAGCAGACTCTATTATGGGGGACTCACTGTCACGTTACACCAGGACGACCTTCTGCTCTTTACTCTAAATTGTCTACTCCCTACTTACTAGAGTGCAATGCAGCAGACAATTAACGCCATGTTCACCTCACGTGTAAGCTTCAAAAAGGCTATAATTCAATATTCGGCCTCCTAAGTCCCGGCAAAGACTGTTGCATTTCACAAATTGTCTAAAATGCAGCTCTTTCAATTTTTCGTACCCCTAGAATATTTTTGCTGTCTTACTATAACAAACGCCTATATTGAGTCGGTGTTTATGTTTTCTGACAGTAGTAGCATTTGATTGAATGTGAAGCTTTCTTTCACTAACCCTACAATTTATTCCGTGTTACCCCCTCTGTACATTGTAATTCTTTCAAGCTAGAGCTACCTGAGTGGGATTAAATTAACCTACTCTTTGACAGAGACCGAATGGTCAATGGCATAGTTATTGTAGTTGCTTATTGTAGACCGTTCCATCCAGAAGATACTGCACAAAATATTTAAATGTGATTTGGATTTTTTAATTTGTTTAATTTATTCATTGGTTGAACAATCAGTAAATTGTTGTGAAAAATCTTTTTAGAAGTTGAATAAAGAGCATTGGTTGGTGACATTTTCTGTGTCATTTTATGCATTGCGTTAGGAGTGACACTTTTGTGCTACGGGTAGTAGACATGTGAAGATAAAGTGTATCCGCAGACTAACAAATCCGCGGATCAAATATGGCCGACCCACTTGAAAGCGTACTGCGTAAGCTGAGCAGGGAATCTATTTGGTGTGTATAAGGGGATTATGCGGCAAGCTTTCACGTTGGTCGGCCACTTTTGATCCGTGGATCTGTCAGCCTGCAGATCAACTTGTTCTAAATTCGCTATAAGTTGCATTTTATATGTTTACACATCCTCCAAATCTTCTTACATTTTCCAATACAAACGTTTAAAACGATAAAAGCCCTCACATAAAAGTACTCGATGTCGAAATTTCCCTCTGAAAATTGTGAAATATTTCTGTACTGGAAGACATAGCGGTCAAAAGGTTGGACTTCTCATTTTTAAGTGGCTTATCAAAAAAAAAAAAATAGTATAAAATATCGAGCCCGAGTGGATGGTTCGAGAGTAGGATAAATTTGCTTCTTATTTTTTTATGTGATTTGTCGGGAAAATCTTAGATGAGATAGGAGAACAGTTTCATTAGCTCTGTATGTATAAATTCAAATTACTGTTTTTCTTTTTATCAAGAGCTTGTAAAATATGTGGGTATTACCTCCAATATTTCTGTGACTGTCAGTCACCATCATCAGGGAGTAAATGACTAGGGTCATTTCACCTGGAATGAAAATCCAGGTCAATTGCCCCTAATCACTGGCCTTGTGTTGTAACTGTTACTTGCTCCCCCCGGGGCTCCTCTGCATCCCTCTGGAGCACCGTGAGCTATCTACCTCACGGTGCTCCAGAGGGATGCAGAGGGATGCAGAGGAGCCCCGGGGGGAGCAAGTAACAGTTACAACACAAGGCCAGTGATTAGGGGCAATTGACCTGGATTTTCATTCCAGGTGAAATGACCCTAGTCATTTACTCCCTGATGATGGTGACTGACAGTCACAGAAATATTGGAGGTAATACCCACATATTTTACAAGCTCTTGATAAAAAGAAAAACAGTAATTTGAATTAGATGAGATACTTTTAAATAAACAGCAGATAACGAACTTGTGTCGAACATGTAATTTAGAATAAATTCCTGCTGAAGCTTACCGGGCAAATTACATGGTAGGACCACTTAAACACACTAGTATCGCTTAGATAATATATTCAATGTAAAAAGACCTTTTTATTTGGGAAATTGATTATGGTTATGTTCCCCATCGGGTTTAATTAACGGATATCGTACCCTGAAACTGAGACAAAAACTGCATGTCGATAAAAAAATGACAAATCCAGTCAAGGCGGATGAATATTGGACATCAATACTTCACCAAGTTCGAATTTTGTAAAAGAAAAAATTACAAAGTAGGCTGTTCTAGGCTGCGGGCGAACTTTCAACCCAAATTCACTAATAAATTTAATACATGGCCCGCATGTGATATCCGTCTGTGCTGTGTATAACCACCGTCAATTTAATTGTTTCTGAATTGATTTATATTGACCGTAAGCCTACTGCGTCTTGTAAACTTAGATTTTAAACCCAAGGTAGGCGAGACTGAGTTGTGGATTCAACGGGGGCAACAGCAATTAGAAGTCTACACGAATGATTGTTGACAACAGTTTTCCAACTGCTCTTGAAACTTCAGCATGTGGTCTGCACTAGTCTGGATTTTTGGCTGTGTCTGCATCTGCAGCGTTGAAGGTGGGTTAATGGATAATGCAGCAAACGAAGTACCAGATAATGTATATATTATGGATGTATGCAAAAAATAGGGGGTTATATGGTGATATAGATGTACAAGTGGATTTTTAGTTTGGTTTTTCACAATAACGTAATTATATAATTACATATGCAATAATTCACATCGTTTTCCACACTATTTACTGCACACAACCCGTTTATCTTGGAAAAGAATTTTCTCACTATCTTTGCTATTAGAATTATCATTTTTCATTTAAATGATCTTATAACATGAAAGGTTTTAATTTAAAAGTAGAGCGTTTGGAATGATTACAGAGAGTCAACGGAGCACACGGGGGCAGCCTTAGGGAACAACGTTCGTGAAAGTATACACAGTTCTCACTTCAGCTGCAGCTTTGGTCATTGTGTAAAATTCGGATATTTTAGTTTAGTTTTTCCGGGTTTAAATGTAGTAGATATATATGAAACGCAGCTGGTCTTCCGTGTAAGGCCGGCGTCATCAGGCTTTTAAATGGTATCGGAACGCATATACACCCTTGTTAGAGTTTGAGGAATTTTTCAACTCTTCGTGATGTATTTAAACTTAATTGTATGATCTACTGGCTTGCTGATAGATAATCTATTGGATAATGCAGTTAACTTTGTCAAAACTTATGCAAGGGGATATCATGCTCATTCTCCGCATCTGAAACAAATTACAATTATTGAAATTATTGAAATTTCTTCAAATGCCGTTTTACTTGCAATCAACACATAACTTCTTACAACAAACAAATGGGGACATACACGAATTTGCCACGTTTGTTTAAATCCTTCCGTCACCGTGAATGAACCTTTATCTATAAACATATTACATAAAACTATTTTCAACAAGGACAAGCGAATGTGGTTAGACCGATTTCTTATTTTACGTGCACAAGTGTCTCCTTATTGAGCGTAAGCTTCCGCTTTAACTAAACACAAAAACGCCACCAGAAAGTCACTAATCGATCGTCATTATTCCCTGTATTGACAATATTTCCCCAATGAAATGGCATGATGTGGACATTGTTAAATATAGAGATTAAAACAGAATATCGATATCGATTCTATGCAGCATTGTTGGCTACTATGTGGCAGGTTGCTTTTTGTCTCAATTTTTATGACTATTGTTCGTGTCATTTGCAATTCTTAATTAGCCACAAAGAGATGACAGCGTGCTCAAAAGAGGTTTTGTTATTTAAAGGCGAGGTGGATTGATTTTAAATTTAAAAAAATTACGTCCTTTGATACTGAGCATCACCATACGAATTTAAAGTTTTAAAAATACACTAACTACTGCGCACAAGTCCAAAGATTTCGGGTCACATGCAATGATTTATAACCATGACGAAAGACCGCATAATGTGCTTTAGGGGATGCGTTAGTGAAGCAAGGGATTGGAACTCCCAAGACGGAGCTTCATTGAGTAGGTTAATAATTCTAAAATTTTGGTGAGCCGTTCGATGCACACTAAAATCGGGGCACTTTTGGGAAGAACAAAAAAAAACTCGATCAATTAATTAATTTACATGAAGTATTTTCCACAAACAGTTTCTCTTTTAAACCAGGTACTTGGAGACGCCCGATAGGCTTTTGGCCTCTGAACGCAGACTATACATATAGTGACATCAGTGGCGGTGGAAACCATGGTAGCGGGTTTTCTGTTTCCTTGACGACTGGACATGAAGGAGTAGGTAATACTGCCTACAACTTCGGCGGGTCTGTATCTAGCTACATACACATCCCGAACAACGGACAGCTGGACGCCCGTTACTCGTGGACGTTCTCGGCTTGGGTTTACAATGGCGGATCAACGCAAGGCCCGTTGTTTAGTTTTCATTTCCCAAACTCCGTTTACGATGATTTTGGGTTGCTAATCTGGCAGTATCCTGATACAACCACGCTTGTTGTTGCCCCTCGAAGCAGGAGTGATGGAGCAGTTTCTGTGGCAGCGCTCTACGGCAGCGGTGTGCTGACGTCAAACACGTGGGTCTTCGTGAGTGTGACATACGACTATACGACTGGGGATATGACCATTTGGAAAGATGCTGAGGTAGGTTAAGAAATATGATTCGCGGACACTGCCAGCACAAGCAGTGCGTCTGGTCGAGGTGAGGCAATAGCGTTGTTCCTTCAATAAAATCTCTATGCAGTTCTTGGCCAGAAACGTCATCGGATAACAGTTTGTTCAAAAAATGGGGGTGAATCTTAGTTATTTTTCACCTTAATTTCAAAATCTATGGTATGTTTTTTTATTATTATTATTTCCTTTGTCATTTATTAATCTCTTCATTCTTATTAGTAAAGTATAACTTCATTTCAGATAAACACTCAGTCAAACATAGGCCAGGTGGAACACGCCACCCAGTATGATGTATACGTAGGGTCCCGGTATGCCTCATATAACTCGGATACTAGGTCGTTTGCCGGTAGCGTGTCTTGTATTCAGTGGTACGACGTGGCTTTACCCCAAGCCCATATCAGGAATGCTCGCCAGCTGTGTGTCCCAGAAGGTAAACATGCAGGGCCTTGTCTATGTTTGCATTCTCTTGGACTCTGATGGTACTTTTGCCTCGTGGCATCTTACATGATGGCAATTATGAATTGTTTGCTCTGATTGGGACGTCGAAAGCTCTATGTGCAATTCAGAATATGGATCAATATTTCCAATGGTGCCACCACTGAAAATAATTTTTGTGGTTGGGGATGCAATTAAGAGTCATCTAATTGGTCGTATATATATATATATATATATATATATATATATATATATATATATATAAATGAATTATGTACAATTTACAAGTGTACATTATTGCATTCCGGTCGTATTGATGTCTAAGCGTGCCCCTTTATTTTGTAGTATATATATTTGGCAAATATTTGGCAAATAAGAACACTCAAGTTGTCTTTTGTATATATATAGCTCTTGCCAAGTATTTATGGTTAGCCTTCCAAAAAAGGGACTGTGCTGCACCCATAACCAGTTGGGTAGGTAGAGCCATTTGGGCTCTGCCAAATATGTTTTGTATTTTTTTCATACAAGGAGTCATACAATATCACTATTGATCATAATTCATATTTATATATATTTGCATTCCTTTGTACATTTTCATCTATCCATGTAGATGCATACGTTACAATGAATAAAGCACATAT
>NW_019775464.1:247628-270148 GCF_001039355.2 Lingula anatina | reverse complement strand
AGTGATGGAGCAGTTTCTGTGGCAGCGCTCTACGGCAGCGGTGTGCTGACGTCAAACACGTGGGTCTTCGTGAGTGTGACATACGACTATACGACTGGGGATATGACCATTTGGAAAGATGCTGAGGTAGGTTAAGAAATATGATTCGCGGACACTGCCAGCACAAGCAGTGCGTCTGGTCGAGGTGAGGCAATAGCGTTGTTCCTTCAATAAAATCTCTATGCAGTTCTTGGCCAGAAACGTCATCGGATAACAGTTTGTTCAAAAAATGGGGGTGAATCTTAGTTATTTTTCACCTTAATTTCAAAATCTATGATATGTTTTTTTATTATTATTATTTCCTTTGTCATTTATTAATCTCTTCATTCTTATTAGTAAAGTATAACTTCATTTCAGATAAACACTCAGTCAAACATAGGCCAGGTGGAACACGCCACCCAGTATGATGTATACGTAGGGTCCCGGTATGCCTCATATAACTCGGATACTAGGTCGTTTGCCGGTAGCGTGTCTTGTATTCAGTGGTACGACGTGGCTTTACCCCAAGCCCATATCAGGAATGCTCGCCAGCTGTGTGTCCCAGAAGGTAAACATGCAGGGCCTTGTCTATGTTTGCATTCTCTTGGACTCTGATGGTACTTTTGCCTCGTGGCATCTTATATGATGGCAATTATGAATTGTTTGCTCTGATTGGGACGTCGAAAGCTCTATGTGCAATTCAGAATATGGATCAATATTTCCAATGGTGCCACCACTGAAAATAATTTTTGTGGTTGGGGATGCAATTAAGAGTCATCTAATTGGTCATATATATATATATATATATATATATATATATATATATATAAATGAATTATGTACAATTTACAAGTGTACATTATTGCATTCCGGTCGTATTAATGTCTAAGCTTGCCCCTTTATTTTGTAGTATATATATTTGGCAAATATTTGGCAAATAAGAACACTCAAGTTGTCTTTTGTATATATATAGCTCTTGCCAAGTATTTATGGTTAGCCTTCCAAAAAAGGGACTGTGCTGCACCCATAACCAGTTGGGTAGGTAGAGCCATTTGGGCTCTGCCAAATATGTTTTGTATTTTTTTCATACAAGGAGTCATACAATATCACTATTGATCATAATTCATATTTATATATATTTGCATTCCTTTGTACATTTTCATCTATCCATGTAGATGCATACGTTACAATGAATAAAGCATAAAAAGCATATATATATATATATATATATATATATATATATATATATATATATATATATATATCTTGTGATATCATTTCAGAACTCCCGTATCCTGTTGGATGGTGGCCTCTTGAGTCCAGCTACAAAGGAACTGACGTAACCGGAAACGGAAACCATGCAACCCTCTCATCAGAGTTATATCCAACCCACGGCCCTTTTGGCGGGAAAAACGACGCCTACGCCTTAGCAGGCACTATTAACTCTCACATCGTCATACCTAACAATGGCAAGCTAGACGTCCGTTATTCCTACACCTTTACAGCATACTTCATGCCAAAAGGGGGGAATGGTCCATTATTTGATTACGATACAGACGATCCAAGCCACACTTGGGGTTTTCATATCTGGAACCACGCGGACCCAAACAATCTCGGAGTCTACCACTTTGACCGCTCCTTTGTAAACCGAGGCTCCACAAGCGTTAGTTTCTTCGCAGACAGTGTATGGAGCCATCTTGCCATTACATACGATTACGCATCCAACCAAGTGTACTACTACCGGAACGGAGTACTCGTGCATTCTTGGAACCCTACACAGCAAGAACTTGCCACTGCAGGTAGTAAAATCCGCATTGGTTACAAGCCTTATGACAATGGGGCAAACTACCTGACAAAGGGGAGAATAAGTTGCATCAAGTTGTATAATGTGGCCCTGTCCCAGCATGACATCAAGCGAACCATGCGGAGGTGTACACCAGAGGGAAGCACAGAGTTGGACAGTGAGTATATTCAATGATTGAGACCACAGAATGTACAATATTGTCTTTAAAGAAGCGTCGAGGAAACGCGTTTAATGGGAACCATATTCAGCTGTTGTGAACTTGCGATGGGCAACCTAATATCTATACGCTATGCATCTGCTGACAGTACATCTTCGATTGAACTGGCATGTTACTCCAGCGCGTTAAGATATCCGCCTATAAACATATGCGTATTACATATTACATATTACATATTACATATGTTATTAAATAACAATATGAACGATTTTGATAATACAGTTCACTTGCAGTCCCACCCCTCCCTTGAAAACGCTCTTGTCAATAAATGATTATGTTAAAAAATTCATTCATCTTTTTTTCCCCTTTTGTTTGTTTCAGCACATCCACTCCCTGTTGGCTGGTGGCCATTGGACGCAGCTCATGGCTCCCATGACGTCACAGGCCATGGAAATGAAGCTACTATGAGTGGTCTAACGTATGTCACGGGTCCCCATGGCGACAACAACGGAGCTGTTCGTCTCGCTGGAAGTATGGACTCGTATATCGAATTGCCTAACAATGGTTACCTGGATACTAGGTTCTCTCAAACCCTAATGGCATGGATTAATATAGGTAAGCTTGGTCTTTTTGTCAAAAGACCCCTCTGTGCTCCGTAACACCACTTCTTCTGTCTCCCAGCTGTTTTCTCCCTACAAAGTCCACTTATTGAATTTCCTCCTTTTATCTTAGTGTTAAGACCCTCCTTTAACCTCCACCTTCACCATCTTCCTTGCCTTCACCTTTAGTTTTAATACTCCTAGTTTAATATGGTCAAACTTTCCCCTGGTTCTACCTTACAATCATTAAACTTCCCTAGGAACTTTCTCTGGCATAGGATGTTGTGCATCTGCATTCGCCTACCCCCCTCCCCCCCCCNCGTATATATATATATATATATATATATATATATATATATATATATATATAAATGAATTATGTACAATTTACAAGTGTACATTATTGCATTCCGGTCGTATTGATGTCTAAGCGTGCCCCTTTATTTTGTAGTATATATATTTGGCAAATATTTGGCAAATAAGAACACTCAAGTTGTCTTTTATATATATATATATATATATATATATATATATATATATATATATATATATATATACCGATGATCTTTATTCAATATACAAAAAACAACATAGTCACTTTGAGCATCTTACCAGAATGGATAAATTTTAAACACTAATGACTGGTAAGAAGAACGAACATATTATAGCTCTTGCCAAGTATTTATGGTTAGCCTTCCAAAAAAGGGACTGTGCTGCACCCATAACCAGTTGGGTAGGTACAGCCATTTGGGCTCTGCCAAATATGTTTTGTATTTTTTTCATACAAGGAGTCATACAATATCACTATTGATCATAATTCATATTAATATATATTTGCATTCCTTTGTACATTTTCATCTATCCATGTAGATGCATACGTTACAATGAATAAAGCATAAAAAGCATATATATATATATATATATATATCTTGTGATATCATTTCAGAACTCCCGTATCCTGTTGGATGGTGGCCTCTTGAGTCCAGCTACAAAGGAACTGACGTCACCGGAAACG
Organism: Lingula anatina; assembly: GCF_001039355.2. The sequence continues at coordinate 266,555 of NW_019775464.1, read as the reverse complement.
GAAACCATGCAACCCTCTCATCTGAGTTATATCCAACCCAGGGCCCTTTTGGCGGGAAAAACGACGCCTACGCCTTAGCGGGCACTATTAACTCTCACATCGTCATACCTAACAATGGCAAGCTAGACGTCCGTTATTCCTACACCTTTACAGCATATTTCATGCCAAAAGGGGGAAATGGTCCATTATTTGATTACGATACAGACGATCCAAGCCACACTTGGGGTTTTCATATCTGGAACCACGCGGACCCAAACAATCTCGGGGTCTACCACTTTGACCGCTCCTTTGTAAACCGAGGCTCCACAAGCGTTAGTTTCTTCGCAGACAGTGTATGGAGCCATCTTGCCATTACATACGACTACGCATCCAACCAAGTGTTCTACTACCGGAACGGAGTACTCGTGCATTCTTGGAACCCTACACAGCAAGAACTTGCGACCGCAGGTAGTAAAATCCGCATTGGTTACAAGCCTTATGACAATGGGGCAAACTACCTGACAAAGGGGAGAATAAGTTGCATCAAGTTGTATAATGTGGCCCTGTCTCAGCATGACATCAAGCGAACCATGCGGAGGTGTACACCAGAGGGCAGCACAGAGTTGGACAGTGAGTATATTCAATGATTGAGACCACAGTCTGTGGTTCTTAAGAATGTACAATATTGTCTTTAAAGAAGCGTCGAGGAAACGCGTTTAATGGGAACCATATTCAGCTGTTGTGAACTTGCGATGGGCAACCTATCATCTATACGCTATGCATCTGCTGACAGTACATCTTCGATTGAACTGGCATGTTACTCCAGCGCGTTAAGATATCCGCCTATAAACATATGCGTATTACATATTACTAGCACTTCCCGATAAATAACAATATGAACGATTTTGATAATACAGTTCACTTGCAGTCCCACCCCTCCCTTGAAAACGCTCATGTCAATAAATGATTATGTTAAAAAATTCATTCATCTTTTTTCCCCCTTTTGTTTGTTTCAGCACATCCACTCCCTGTTGGCTGGTGGCCATTGGACGCAGCTCATGGCTCCCATGACGTCACAGGCCATGGAAATGAAGCTACTATGAGTGGTCTGACGTATGTCACGGGTCCCCATGGCGACAACAACGGAGCTGTTCGTCTCGCTGGAAGTATGGACTCGTATATCGAATTGCCTAACAATGGTTACCTGGATACTAGGTTCTCTCAAACCTTTATGGCATGGATTAATATAGGTAAGCTTGGTCTTTTTGTCGAAAGACCCCTCTGTGCTTCGTAACACCCCTTCTTCTGTCTCCCAGCTGTTTTCTCCCTACAAAGTCCACTTATTGAATTTCCTCCTTTTATCTTAGTGTTAAGACCCTCCTTTAACCTCCACCTTCACCATCTTCCTTGCCTTCACCTTTAGTTTTAATACTCCTAGTTGATGTTGTTTAATATGGTCAAACTTTCCCCTGGTTCTACCTTACAATCATTAAACTTCCCTAGGAACTTTCTCTGGCATAGGATGTTGTGCATCTGCATTCGCCTACCCCTCCTCTCCCCCCCCCCCCCCAACATCACCCAACATTATTGAGAATGCGGGCGTTACCATCTAGCTTCATAATATATTGTCAATCCACATCACGTAGGAAGTATAATTTGGTGAGGGGTGTCTCATAACCAGAGGAGCATGTACAATTTTTCGAGCACGTTTTGGTTAATTGCCTAATTGTCTCACATATCAGCTTTGATTATTTAATGGTCATTTTCTTCCAAAATGTCCGTCAATAAAGGAACAAGTTCAAATTGCACGTTATTAATGCAAACATTTCTTCCTACCTGTGTGCAATAACTACTCATTTCTTTTCCTATACTTTTATAATACAGACTCAACCACAACTACCGCCCCAGTATTTCAATTCGATTTCCCAACACAAGCGGACGGGTGGGGCTATTTGGCAATGTGGCTTCATCCAGACACCAATTCTTATTATGTCGCCTTTCGTCGTCGTACCGATGGCTGGGGAAACGAGGCATCAGCTACCCACGGAAGCTACTTCCTTCATGATCAGTGGATCCATGTGGCAGTCACATATGACTATACCACTGGCGTTCATACCGTGTACCGAGATGGCGAACTATTTGGAACAAACAGTGTGGGACAGTATGAATTGTCTACACAATACTTTGTTCGAATAGGTAAGTTTGGTTTTTCTTTTCAAAAAGATTTGTTTTTATACATTTATTCAACATCCTCTTGCACACCGGTATTCTTATTCTGCCGTGAAGTAAGACCATGAAGACGCCAGACTGCATGCAATATCTATGGGTACATGTAAAACGTGTTTTTTTGCGACCATTTGTACCTCAACATCATTATCATATTTTTCCTTTTCTCTGCTCCGTCGTAATGTCCTTCTCTTGTTATGATTATATTTTTTAAACTTCCACGTTTTTTCACTTCATTTACTTCAACACACATACTTTCTGCACTCCGATTTCTATTAAAGCAAAGTATCTCAGGTTCGTTTCACTTTTCCAGTGCTTTCTTTAACCACCTTATGTCTCCTTTTCTTTTCTTTTTAGGTGCTAAAAATGCTACCTATAATGACCATAGATTTTTAAAGGCCGATATAAGCTGTGTTAAGTTGTACGACGTGGCTCTGAGTGAATACCAGATTAAGAAGGCCATGGATATCTGCTCGCCTGAGAACATTCTAGGGTTCACTGAAGGTACGTATTGCCCTGCGCACGCTCGCGGTATCTGGCTGGGCTACAGGTAGCGTTAAGTTGCAAAATCTTTTATTTATTTTATTTTGTTTTAATTTATTATATTATATTTTATTTTATTTTATTTTATTTATTTATTTATTTTTATTTTTATTTTTGCGGGAAGGTAGGAGATTTTCTAGGAAAGCAATTCAATTTAAATTTCTATTTAATATCGGAAAACAACTGCTGCTCATGGGTAAAGGACTGTGCAAAAACGCTCTCTTTTAAAATAGATTGTGGTTTGATAAAATACATCAAATAGTCATTTCGAGAGGACAGGTTTCGTCGTGTGACAGCATTTCGATGCCTTCCCCTGGAAAAACAAATCGTTCCTTGTAATATACAAGTGCGGCCTTAATAATGCCATTTTTATGATTAGACATGCTAGTTTTGTGTTTTATAATCATTATTTCAACTCAATTAATATCAAAAACAGTGTTTAAAATATTTATGTATGACTCTCTTGAATATCATCACTAGGTGAAGTTCAGCCCCGTCCCGTGGGCATGTGGCACCTCAACCAGCAATACGGCGCCAACGACGTTTCTGGCAATGAGAACCATGGAATTGTTGGCTCTGACGTCACGTATGCACCTGGGCCGAAAAACGAACCGAACGGAGCATTTGTCTTTTGCAATACCGCTGACTGTAATGTCACGATCCCACAAAACCTTGCTTTGGATGTTCGGCGCTCCATGACTTGGAGTGTGGACATGTATCCTGAAGATAGCTCGACGAATATGTTATTTCTTTCGTGGAAAATGGTTGGCGGCAACACCGCCCATGGCCCACATTTTTATGTCCAACAGGACAATAAATTTGGCGCCCTTTTACATAAGAGAATAGACTCGGCTGGAAGTACCCAAGGATCTTCCGCCACAAGTCCTTCTGTGCTTTTTGAGAGGCACAAGTGGGTTTCCCTCGCGTTCACTTATGACCAAGACACAGGTAATACTCGAACTTACACCTGTGTTTGTTTTCGGGACATAGGGGCGGCGGGTCTAGGGTATGAGATCGTTTAAAGCTTAAGTATGCGAACACAGAAGTTTAACGGTTCACCTTCTAACTTATTTATATATTCATTTGTTTTATTATTATTATTATTATTATTATTATTATATTTTGATCGTGATAGTTTGATTTTAATTATAATTATTATTCAATCAAAATACTTTATTGTAATGAAATTAATCTTGTTGGAACTTACTCGTACATGGTATTTTGTCAGGTATCGGCACGTTGTGGATGGACGGCGAGGTGAAATTTAGCGCAGATTTTGGGCAGTGGGACCTCGGTACTCAGTATGACCTCCTTATTGGTACTGGCACGAGTGCTACACACAGATTTATTGGACGTATGTCCTGTCTACAGCTCTACGATGTGGCGCTTTCTAGAAGCCAAATAATCACCGGAAGACAACTGTGCCAGCTACTGCAAGGTAATATATACAATAAAAGATCGTTGCTTTCAATCACATTTTCATTAATCTGAGTGCTCCTGTCCCGCATGACGTACATGACATGACATGGCATGACATGTCCATATCGTACCTATTAACTCCACTTACCCAGCCGTAAATGAAGAAATGGATGAAGATGTGATATAATATAAAAATACTTCTCTTGTTATTTATATAAAAAGCAATGTCGAAAAAATAATGATAATATTATGGATTTTTTAAAAAAAAGTTAAAGGACGCGGGTTTATTATTGGGACTATGATACGGTATTTAAATTGCAGCTGCCTTCAATAACACTAGGACACGAAATCGAGTAAATAAGACGTGCAAGAAAATTACGGATAATAGGTTCTTATTCGTTATTCACATGGGGATTTCAAAAATAGTTAAAGGGTCAGTAGCTGAGCTTTTTTTTCTTTTTTAGGATTTCCGAACCCAGTTGCGTTTTGGCCTCTTGAGACGCGATACCACGAGCTCGATTTGAGCGGTAATGGAAACAACATCATGAAATACGGTGTTACCCCCGCCAAAGGTGATTCCAGCTTTGATGATCTACATGACATTTTAAAGTATCATCTTTCCTTGAAACCAAATAATGGCCAAAGTAGAATCCCATAGCCTAATACTGACAAAAACTAATCTTGAATTCAGAAGTGGAGAGAAAATGCAAAACAGGTAGATTTAGCCACTGTGTAGGCCTACCAACAACACACTACCTCTGATAACCTGTTTTACATGCATTTGGATTTGTGTGACTATCATAAGAAATATTTTATATATAGATATATATTAAAAATTTTAATACTGTATATTTTTGTACCTAAATTCCATTCAGGTCTCAAAGAAGAAGACGATGGGAGTATAGGGTTCCCAACAGATTCTTACATAGAAGTTTCAAATAATGGATCGTTGGATATCCGTTATTCTTTCACATTCCTTGGCTATGTATACAGCTCCTCGTCATCTACAGAAGGACCGATCTTCAACTTCGAGCATGAAAATGCCTCCTCTGGTAAGAATAAATCTCTGGTTGCTTTGTTATGCACTTATATACTTGTAATTCCATTTGTGAAGTAATGCCTATTGCCTAAATTGGTTGAACGACCTTTTTATTACATTTTTGCACTGCAGTAATTTTTTGGCTGATATCAAAATGACCGGACACCTGACCATTAAAATTGTTTGATTATGCCTTCCATTGTATGTATGTGAATGGTATTCTCAATCTTTGTAACTTCTTTCTCATCTTTCCAACAATCCGACATTTACTACCCATGACCATTTATTCAACGGAAATTGTTTTAGGCGGGTTTGGGACCCACGTTATGCAGATTGGCAACACCGATATTCTGGTGAGACTTGGGTACAGGGATGGTACCTTGGGACCATGGTATAACGTCAGCGGTGTTCTGGACGTGGATACTTGGACATATATAGGATGGACGTACAGTTTTGGTTCAGGAATGGCCGTGATCTATAAGAATGGTTACGAGGTAAAAGATGCTTTGTGATTGTGTTAGCTGTGACAAGATTGTGTCTTGCTGCAACAGTTATGTTTTGCGGTTATGCTATACGTATGAATAGGATGAACACACTGTTCATACACCCTTAGTAATTTATATGGAGAAATTGTTCAATGATCTTATCGCAAAAAAGGATACAATTTTTATCACAATTTGTAATTATGGCAACGTCTATATGACCCACGACTGATCAAGCTGTTATTGCATGGGATACTAGTCTATTATAGAAAGCGAGCTTCCATCTGGTAGTTTTAAAATACAAGGGCCCAAACAGATTCCATGAACATAAAATTGTTGATATGCATAACTTTCATCTTTACATGTTTAGAAAGGTTATTTTTATATCGAGTTTGTATGGAAGTATTTATTTCTGCAAAGTCTTTTGAAGCTGTTAGTACTCAGACAACAATTTTACTGGCCTTATTACTTTAATGATTGTAGAAATGTGGCATAAACGCGTCTTCTTGTTTCACAGGTCGCCAGTTCGTATTTTGGATCAGTAGAGCACAGCACAATGGGAGCGCTACGTATGGGAAAAACTGCCGGGGATTCCCGCTCTTTCACAGGGAGGCTGAAATGCATGCAGCTTTACGACAGGGCACTTAATAGTACTGAAGTCAAGAAATCCATGAATATTTGCGGTTCAAAGGGTACGCTTTTCTTTGAAATGAAAAAGCTCAATTTCAGACAAATTCCCCATGGATTTGGCAATTTTCCTATCACGCCTGTAAATCCAAAACACGTTTCATCACATATAATGTACTTTGAACGCTGTACCAACACCATCGTCAAACATGTTTCTCAGACAACGCCTGATGAGTACCTACGTCTTTTTTTTCTTTCCAGAAAAATCAGCGCAGTACTTTAAGAGTCCAGTGGCACCGGGGCGTGGATTGCCCGGGTTCCTCGCTTTGTCCACTAAAACGACCTCCTCACTGCTGCGCTGCACTGAATTCTGCAACAGAGAGATAACTGCCTCTCTTTCAACTTTGCGCGCCAATCCAGCGTCTGTGAGATCACATCGTACCACACGAAGTTTAACGGAACATATGCCATTGCGGATCTTGGAGGCAATTACGTTTATTATGAACTAATGAATAATTTAGACTACATTACTGAGACTTAGTCTCATACAAAGTGATTACAGTTACCAAAGAGACCAGTCACTCAGACTTTTTTTTTATTCCATCCAGGTGAACAGTACACACTAATATCTTTGTATTTAGCCTCATTAAAAAAGAATTGAACATTTGAGACCCGTCAGTTTGGCACATTTCATTAACATTTGCATAATTCTGACGTGCCCAATAATTTTGTCTGCATTATACCAAAATGCCCTTCAACTTTGACAGAAATCAACGGCGATTGTGATACAAAGCCTTCATACCAAAACTACAAATGTGTGATTTTCTCATGTGACATTTTAATGGAATGACACAATACAGACCCTACTTCATCGATGGCCAACAAACCGCCACAAATGACACCTCCTTCACAAGCATCATAATGGCCTCAACAAATTATCATATGCGTCTATTTGCAAATCACAGTTCAAAAAGAGCAATTTTCTCGAATGAAGATTTGCAATTGACTAATGAGTAACAGGAGATTAACCAGCAGTTTTGCAAAAAGGAAGTTTGTGGTAAAAATCTCAGCATTTAAATCTACAGAATATATATATATATATATATATATATACCACTGGTCTTATATTATATGTTACAAAAGCATAATAAAAGACAGCATGCAATTTACACTATGCATTATTTACAAAATATAGACAATCCACTAATATTATAAGTTATTTTTACAGACTTAACCACTTCTTTACTCTTGAGAGTTCAAAATAGAAAACATCTTCTCAAGTACAGTTTGAAAGTCTTCACTTTTACTACTGTCTTCAGGAGATTCGGATATCAAACTTCGGGGTATCAAACTCTCTGATGATTCGTCTTCTGTTCCATAACCCGTTGACCTTGGCACGTGACTAGGAACGTGACTAACGCCTTGTAATAAGGGATCGCCATGCTGGTGGTCGCTGTTGCTACCTTTAATACGACCTGAAAGTACACAAATTCCAGGTGCTTTGACCGAGACTTTCCTTAAAAATCCTTAATTTATCTTTCTCTTCATTCATTCATTCTTTCTATTATTATTTTATATTATTATTATTATTATTATTATTATTTGAGTGTGGTGTTAAGGTTGAGTACATTTTCCCTTCACTTATTTTTCCCTTTATTAAACATCTATTATGAAAGTTTCAATAACAATAATGTTTACGTTACCAAAGAAGTTTATCTAAAGCCCCCTACCCCTCCTCCTCAAAAATAAAATAAAATAAAATAAATAAATAAAATAAATAAATAAAACGAATTAATAAACTGGAACACCCAAGTCTTCGTGGCCAACATACACAACTCACCGCTAGGGAGATGTGTCAAATAGTGCACCAGCAATGAGTCTTTTTTCGGCGACTGTTGTGTCGTGCTCCTGTGTGTTGATGGCCCCGTGTTAATTGTAATAGATTGGGATGATACAGTGGCTCCACCTACTGTTGAGGATATTGAACTATCAGGCGTCGGCACAGAAGGGGTGTCCGTATCTAACAGGCGCAGGAAATGTAACAGGTTGTTGATATTGGAGCTGTCCAGCTGTAATAAAGCGATTTATTATTATTATTGCTACAATTATTATTATTTTTTTCAATTTCTGTTTCTGGATACGAGTAACCAATGAGATAAAAGGGACAACAATAAGAGAAATAATTTGAAAAAAATCATAAAATGAAAACTTAATTAGCTGTACAAATTGTCGTTTGTTTTTCCATGTCTCAGTAAAATGCCTTAGTACTAGTTGCATTTATAATCCACACGAAATACACATATACCCTCTTATGAAGAATCAAAAAGTTGGAATCCAATTTTTTAAAATATTTTATTGACCCATCTCATTTTTGAAACTTTACCTCTGGGATATTTCATACTGGCGATGTTGACAAAAAATTTAATCTTGTCATTGTGTTTTAGTTTTGTTCCCTTTGGAGAAGAACATAAATTTCAGCATTTTCACTAATGAAATCCCCAGGAAAAGATAAAGAAGATAAAATACACAGTTCACTGCTATTTTATAGGCAATAACATCTATCAAAAAGTACTGGTACCAGTTCAGGCGGTAAGCAGCTTGGGAGTGAAAATGAAGTGTTCCATTGTGCCGAATAACATAGTTAACCCAAAACAACAATTCGTCTTGTCCAGACATAGGAGTGTCTTGCATAAGTTTGGACATCCGTAATGCATTTTCCTTGTAAGACCCGTCATTAAGAACTTTGTTTATGGCATTTTCTAATGTTGTCTCAGAGAATGAACTAAACCCCACAATTTCACCAATTTTGGCACGCTCCTTCAACTTTCTAGCATGGTGTTGTTGATCCCAGAGCAGCGGAATTGCCACAACAGGTACAGCATGGTACAGCGTCTCCCACGTGCTGCTCACTCCACAGTGGGTGATGAACAGTTTTGTGGCAGGGTGGGCAAGAAGATCATTCTGTGGAAACCACTCTACGAGGTGGGTGTTACTTCCAAGAGACTTTGGGGCAATGCCTTGGTAGCGCCAAATCACCTTCTGTGGAAGCTTTGCAAATACTTTGGCAAAAGCTTCAGCCTTGTCTTCTGGCAAGGTAGGAACCAAGGTCCCAAAACTCATCAAAATAACTCCATGGGTTGCAGATGCCATTAAGTCTTTATAAAACTTGGGGAGAGGTTTCGGTGGCGTCCAGAGGAGTCCAGAGATGGGTTTGACATGGGGCATGACTGGTCTTGGGTAATCAAAAGCAAAATTGACATTTGCCGAAATGATGAGAGACACTCGTTGGTAAGCATGTCTCGAGGATGGCCAGTTTACATTGGGAAGATATTTCTGCCTCATTTTGTCCATGTGCTCAATTTTATTATTAGTCCACTGTTCATATTCCATCAGAATGTCTGTATTTTGAAGCCGTTCCCAGAATGTCATCTTGTCCGACAAATCTGCAAATGTATATGGCATATAGGAGGGAAAAGTAGGTTGGTGGAAGAAAAACCAACTTTCAAAAAATCCAAAGTTGCTGTATGCTATGCTGGGAATGTTTAGATATTCATTTAAAAAATAACCAATAGCAACATTGATAAAGTCAAAGAAGAACAGAGAAAATCCTGCACTTCTTAAACTTTGCACCATTTCCTTGTCACTAAACAAATGTTCAACCAATCTGTAGTCCAGCTGTTCAGTTTCTAAAATAACCGGCAGTGGATCCTTTCCAATGTAATTCATGGTAGCATTTAAGTCTAAGTTTCCTCCTTTGTTGACCCAAGACTCTGGCATCTTGTATGCAATCAACTCTATTCCAGAAATATTCATCCTAGGTTTGTAACGATCCCCAACCAGCATGCTGACAGAGTGACCATGATCCCGTAATAGGACAGCTATCTTCTCTACATTCATAGTTCTAGAGTTAAAGAATTGAGTAAAAGGAAACAACAGGATTTTTTCTCCAGCACTATAGCCAGAGAACCCTAGTAACAAGCTCATGGCTAGGAGCAGTGGTACTGATACAATAAACCCCATCTTCTCACTGACAAAGTCTTCCCAGTGACTTTGACCAAGTGTTAAGTGTATATCGTAATTCACCCTAACCGGCACACAACTTGCCAGTTCAAACCTATCTAAAAGATAAGCTCAGACAGGGGTGTCAATGCCTTGGCATAAAACTTACTGCCTTTTGCATAATCTCACATCCTGTGCAAACAAAAAGAAATCAACTCTTTATGTATACAGTACATGAAGTTAGTTTACACACAAACAGTCTTTCTTTACATTAGTGGTACTTAAAAAATACTGTACACACAGGGCTAATTCCCCGACTTTGAGTAAAATACAAAAAGGGGTAGTGATTATATATTTTGGAAACAAGAGGAGGTGGCTTAATCTATGAGACCATTCCCAGAGACTATTGTACTAACTTTGGATCAAACCATCTCTGAGGGGATTCTCCCTTAATTGCAATTAACTAGGGTGGCTTAGATGTCTGTCACGCCCACTGAGGCTGATAGAGGTAATTTACTATCCTTTAGCAGCTTTAGTGGGTGTCCCAGATGTCTAAGCGACTTGGGCTGAAAGCAATTTAGCTAGGGACCTCGTGGATATGGATATATCCTGTTAGATAGATCTAGGGATGGAAACCGAGTCTAATAAAAGTGATTGCATTCATCGAGAGTCCCCATATAGTAGAATGGATCTATGTAGAACAATAGTATCAATGGGATGACCAGCTCTCTTCATGAACACATTTGTCTTTAGTTTATCAATATTTCCAGCTTTTTCTTCATTCATCAGTCCACTGTTCTGTGACCAAATTTAACAGTACTTATCCAGTATGAAAGAAGAAAATGAAGGCATAATGCATCAAAAAATAAAATAAATAAAATAAATAAATAAAATAAGGAACCCCCCCCTCCTCCAAACAAACAAACAATGAATGTTGTAAATACATCCCCACTCTATAAATACCTCTTGGCCTTATTTACAACCTCTCTCTCTCTCTCTCTCTCTCTATATATATATATATATATATATATATGACAGATTCAATCTTTTGATTTAATTCAGGTAATAAATAGGTTAACACATGCAAAAACACACGGGTGGAAACAATGGTATAATACTTTTTTAATGGCTATGTTTGAGGTACTTTTCAAACTATTTACTAGACAAAGTAATTTAAGATTATGTCACCCATTTATACAGTGACTTTGCTCATTTAAAAGACATTTCCTCCAGACACCAAAATAATGACAAAAAGTTTTTAAAAATCAATTAATTTATTATAAATTTTGCCTCCAATAGTGGAATGGTGACAGATAACCTCACCTGCTCTTTTCATGGTGATAACAACTTGCCTACAGGTGACAGAGTTCACAGGGCTATAGATTTGGTGAGAGGGGGCATTCTGTTGGCCAACTGAGAGCACAGGTGAACTATTCTACGTCCCGTTGCATAATCTGCACGGAAGATAACTGTTCACCCTACCCCATGTCTTCAACACAGATAAGGCAGCAGGACAGGGAATAGTTCACCTGTACTCTCAGTAGACCAGCCAAAGGCTTTGAGATAGAGATAAAACACTGTTAACTACACAAATTTGTAAGCCCAGTAAAAGATTTAAATAGTTAATGAAAATAAAACAGGATTGCTAACCTATACATAGTGTCATCAAATTTAATCAATTTAAGGCACAGATGGAAATATCTAAGGAACCAGTTTTAAATCAAGAGCTGCCACACATTTGAACACACACAAACACACACTCAGAAAAGCATCCAAATGAATAAAACCATACAAACAACTTGTCACAAGTGTATTGTTTATGCCTTCTCCCATGAGCTGAGGCACACATGTACAAGCATGTACACATCCACTCAGCCACCCACCTACACAGACAAAGGGACAGACAGACAGACAGAAAGACTGCCCATACCTTTGGTACTCCATCAGCATCCTGGCCAGCAGAGGAGCCACCACCTGTGGTATCAGCCACATTCAGCACCTCTTTGATCTTGTTGTAACAAGTTACATTGCTGCTACCTGACTGAGTTTGGCTGTCATCTGACGAGACTGTAAAAACAGAGCATTAATTTAAAAGTTTCAGGACTGAATTGATAGGGGACTTGCAGACATGTTAAAACTTCTGTGAAACATTAATTTTGTCGCCCCAGTTCATTAGGATGAGGTACGTGCACACAAAATTCTATTCAGCAATTAAATATTTTACTCAGTTCAGTTAATGTTTGTATTCTTTTTTATTTTTCTAAATCAAATCTGGAGGATGGCAGAATCATCCATACTCTGATATCAGCCATTTTTGTGTTAAAAAACAAATAAATTTTTGAAAAAATCTACAAAAGAACATCTTTCTCGGAGACTGGGCATGGATAATTACATTTTTCCCAGTTTAAATAATTCTGCTAGGAACATTTTTCATTGAATAAGAATGCCATTCAACTTACCTGGTGGTGTCATCATGATATTATCAACAGAGCTCCCAGAATCTGATAACAATAGCTGCTCCTTTTCTTGCTGAGTAATGCCAATTTGGCCTTCACCTTGACCTAGAAGAGGAACGCCAGGGGGAAGCCCACTCTGCATCACAAGTGGTAAGACTTGTGAGGCTGACAGTGGAATCAAGGTGGGCCCATTGGGTGTATTAATCAGGAGACCAGTTGGAAATGTCTGTCCAGTATTGCTCTGCACACTGGTCAAACCAGCCTGTCCAGTTGGTAGGGATGATGGCATCATGACAGGTTGATTCTGGTGGTAGGTGCTTTCAGGGGTCACTGCATTCATCAGGTGAGTGAGCTGAGATTGACTAAGAGAAGCCAGTTGCTGTCCTGCCACTGTCATTTGGTTGGTTGGTTTTTGCTGTAGACTGGCCATTTTCTCCATTTCATTCTCAGTTTTAGGTTTAGGGGCAATCTTCCTGAATTTTTCAATCTGGGCTGCCATGGCCAAAGAGACAGACCCCTGCTGCCCCCTAGTTACAATTCTCACACCAGCAGACGTAGGTGCAGATATCCCAGATCCTGCAGAACTGGCACCATGCTTGAGGAGAATGCGTTCAACTTTACCACCAGACTTCAGCTTATGATGAGTGATCTCATACTGTTTAGGAGGAGCAGTGGCAATTTGTGGCCGACTCATTGTGTTAGATGTGACAGCAGTGATTGTGTTGGAGGAGCTGTGATCACACCAAGTACTAATGGGAAGGCTAGAAGGTATTCCAGCACTGATGACTGCGTCTGTCTTTTTTGCTGTTCTAATGAAACCCACATTCTCTGAGCTAGTAGGGTTAAGAATAGGTGGATTAGGCATGGACACAATTGCTGCATCCTCTGTGTTTGAAGTCACTGTGTTAGTTGAGTTCTTGCTAACCCTGTTGGCTCCCTCAGTCACTGTGTTAGTTGTTCTTGCCACAGATTGTGTTAGGGAAGCAGAAGTGAGTGTCCCACTGCTTCTCATTATTCCTAGCAATTCTTTCAGCACACTGGGTTGTTTCTCTTGTTGTTTAGCTGCAATATTCGCCATAGACAGCAGAAGAGAAGCTGCGCCCCCTGGTGGATTAGCTATTACTGGTAAAGATTCATTTTTCTTACCATCATTCAAATGGGTAGACTGGGTTTCATTTCTTATGGAGGTGGAGATATTGCATGGTAAAGTTTTGTTAGGAGACTGTGCAGTGCTTCCACCTGAGGCTTGATGTGCTGCTACTGTTGATGTTACTGTAACTGCCGGCAGTGTGCCCATTGCTGCTGTTGGTTGCATTAGTGATGTTACTGTTAAAGATGGCACTGGCACTGTTGTTTGAGAGGTTGTTGTTGTCACCACTGATGGCACTGTCACAGAGGTCAAAGCAGAAGATGAAAATGCAATATTTGAAACTGTCACTGGCTTGGAACTTGGCACTGGCTTTGAAGACAGGAGCTGTTGAATGTGAGATAGTTCTTCTTGGACAAGAGGCTCAATTCTGAACGCCATGCCACCAGAGCTAGATCCCTTTCCAGTGGCATTTTTATCCAGTGCCAGCATGCGACCATATGTTGGAGCATCCCCTTCACTGACCGTCAGCTGTACTATGGCAGTGCCAGTTTGGTCAAAAGCTACTGGTTTTATCATGGGAACAGAAGTTAATTTCTGCACCCTATCATCTGCATTATTCTGTGAAATTTGGGCAGTGGTCACTGACGTTTGGGAAAATGGAGATAATGTGGACTCATGACTGGATAACAGTGCCGCATTTTGATTGGTTGTTCTGGAAGGGGATTTGATCTGTTCAACACTCTGCTCTGGTGGAACCATGGATGCCAAAACTTTGAATTTTTCACCTTTATATGAGAAGACTTTCACATCTGATGACACAGAGCTCTTACTGGCTTCCCCTTCCTTTTTCTCTCCATCAGCCTCAATTTCACCAGTTACATCTTCTGGGTCTTCCTCTGAAGTGTCCTTTTCAGCAGACGACACCGTTTCTGCCACATCCTGTTGATTTTGAGGCTGGACATTACTGGAGTTCTTATTAAGCAGTTTCAATATCTCAGTAGCAATTTCTCCATGATAACTGCTGGCACAAATGTCCATATCAGCCTCTCCTGCCTCTTCCCCTGCCTGAGCATTAGCCTTTTCCACTCTTTTCTTTGTTCGGCTTAGGTATTCCTGGTGATTAATAGTCATTGTGCCATCATCAAGTCTGCATGTCATCTGACCTATCCGACCCTTGGTTGCAGGGGTTGTGGGGACAAAGATGAGAGTCTGAATGTCAGGCTTCAAGGTCTGCTGGGTGTGTTTAACAGCCTCGTGGGTCATAAGACTGCTCTTGGTGCGGAACCCCTCTCCACACAGCTGACAATTGTAGATGGAGTTACGCTTGCTATGGCACTGTGAAATGTGATAGGTGAGATTGGAACGTTGGTTGAAACTTCTGGAGCACAAGGGACAGGCAAATGGTCTTTCACCTAAAACAAAAATCACAAATTAATTGCAACTGAAATAAATTTTACCGTTTAATACTCTATTTATACAGGATACTTATTTTTTAATTGCTTCACTTACAAAATTTACACAAGAGTCTATTTAATTAACAGTGTTAGATTTTTTGGGTTCAGTCTAGACTGTTTAACACTGATATCCAACTACAGTATGTAAAATTATCTTCATGAGTCCACTGTGTTTTTCCAACTTGAACACTATTGAATGTTAGTTGTCTAATGGTAACTTTAAAGTTTGTTACCTTGGCAAGCAGGAACTTGTGACAAACCAAAATGTTTACTTTCATATGCTGGTATATATGCATTTAGTTTTAGAAAACATTTTAATAAACAGTAAACACAGGAAATATATAACTATTCGACAAAATTTAAACTTAAAACTTTCAAGTAAGTCCATAACATTTTAATGAATAAAAGTGCTTGCAAATAATTGGTAAAAAAATTTATAGGCCAAGTCAAGTTGAAAAAGAATTTGAAACTTGTGAATAGAACAGATACTGTAATCCAGTGTAATATACTAAACATGTCAAGCAATTAAACTGCATTTTAAAAGAGTTAACTTACTGGCTTCAAAGCCTAAAAAATTGTATCAGCTGAACATCTCAAAGAAAGAACAAAACATAGTTAAAAATATTGTGAAAAATAAATAAATTAAATAAAAATGGTTATAAAATGTAATACAATTGGCTAAATTTAGTAAGTAAACTTTGTGACTCATTTTTAAAAATTTTAAAACCAACTTCTTCACAATGCTAAGATCAATTAATTTGAACCAAATTATGACACTCTCCAACTCTGGATGCAGATTCAACACTCACCAACTGGCCAATATTAGAGCATTTCTACCCCCCCCCCCCACCCCCACCCCCGAGGCTCCCTCCCCAGAGCATTTTTATAATCTCACCTACCAAATGTATATTCTTTCTATAAATGTGACTTAAGGCTTTCATTTCAATGCCAAACTTGACAAATTAAAAATCTGCATCCTTTTAACTGAGAAACATACCTATAATCATCTTGAAACCAGTGACCGAAATTACACCATATCCTATACATGTACATGAAGGTTATATACCAAAGTTTATCTTTATAGAACTAAACTGAATGCAAATCAGAATTTTTTAAGGATTCTGTTGTGTTTCATATGTTTAAAGACAATTAGAGAAATAAATCAATGGCACAATGATAATGTGAGACAAGAGCTGCCACTTCAAACCTGGTGATGACAGGTGAATGGTAATGGTGGGCAGGATCAGCAGCTAGACAGCAAAGGATTCTGTCATTTGTAATAAAAATGATGTGTATATCTTGCCTACAAATTACAATGCATTGTTCATTTTTCTTTTGTCAAGTCTGCAGTTACAATTATCAAGAACCCTCTTAGTCTTCTTCACAGTTCACTACATTTCATTTTTAAAGTGCCAAAATACATGACTGATTGCTTTTTTTTTTCTGCAGCCAGTGCACCATGTCTAGATCAGTCCTACAAACAAAGGGTGTTCCACTTATCCCCCACTCTTACCTGTATGAGTGTACATGTGGTTCTTCAAGTTTCCCTTCTGATGGAACTGCTTGCCACACTGTTCACACTTGAATTGTTTTTGACCTGAGTGGATCAGCTTATGGGCGTTCAGGGTGGAGACCCTGGAGAAAGCTTTGTTACATGTGGCACAAACGTATGGCCTGGCAGATGTGTGGGTGGCTTTATGTCTGCATAACACGCTTGACTTGAATGAGAGGACAAAATATAAGTACATGAATAGCATTGTTTCCTGTTGAAGATGCTCTAGATACAATCAGTCTTATACAGAAATATTGGAGATGAACAATTTTTATGCTGTAACTGTAGCTGTTGATTCAAAACAGAAATTACTATCATTGTAGTTTGTTTTAGTGCATCACACAGCTGTAATTTGTTTTTTTCTGAAAGCATATGCAGCTAAGCATGTAAATATATACAGACATTATGTTGTTTATAAGGAAGTTAGTTTTGAAAAGTGGAAATGATGAAAAAGTATATGTACAGGCAGTTATTAATATGCAAAGAAGGAAAATAAACTTAGCAAGTGAAAATGAAAATTACAGTTTTCCTACAAATTCAGTAATTAAATTAGTGAAACTTGGATCAAAAAAGTACAATCATTCATCTCCAGTGCCCAAAATTTTACAGAATGGAGAGGAAACCACAGATGAAGAATGCCACAGATTTGACGTGCTACTCACCTGTTTAAACATTTTGCCACAGATGTCGCACTTGTATTTCCTCTCCCCAGTGTGGACAGGCATGTGGCGCAGCAGTGTGTACCTGGACAAAGACAGTTTGAAAAATCAAATTCTTTAATTTATAAAATCAAAACTAGCAATTGGCTTAAATCTGTCCTTATTACTGTTACTGTATCAACATTTTCCTTTAGAGATCGATGGAATGATTTAATCTTGTATCTTATCAAAAATGCCAGCAAATTTCAAATCAGGTATATGCATGTAATTACCACTTTCAATAAAAAAACACCAACCTGGCAGTGAACTCCTTCCAGCATATGGTGCAGATATATTTAGTGATCATTTTGCCATCAGAGTCCTTGTGGACCTCAACTTTTGTGTTCAGAACAGCATCCTCATGTAAATAATTGGACATCTCGTCTGTGACCTTGTCATCATTTTCCGCTGTGATCTCTGATGCCTCTGTACTGCCACCAGTCTCAGTCTCATTAAACTGCTGATCAATGCTTTCATGGGGAGATTTCTCAGGGTCCTTACTGTCTTTAAGACTTTCTAACTTCTCAGAAACTTTTGGCTTTTTTCCTTTTGTTACTTTTATTTTCTTGTTTTTGGCTATCATTCCAGGTCTATTATTTCTGGAGGTTTTGTTTGGTTCATTTTTCTCCTTTGTCTTGGTTTGTTGTTTCTTGGAAAATTTGTCATCATATGATATTTCTTTTTCTGATGCTTGTCTGTTGTCAGCAATGCTATCTGTCTGTTGCTGCATTGTTTCTTTCTACAAGAATTACAAGTAAATATTTATTCCATTTGTATATTATGTAAACACTAATTTCCACATAACAGGAATTGAATAAAGAAATGTTTCTCACAGAATTAGCTACTGACATCAGAAATAAACTATTCAATAGTTATATGTCATTAAAGTTGCGTTCATGTCTAACAAATAAAAAAATATTTTTTTCAAAACACAAGTATTAGAATAAGTTTACTAGTAAGTGCTTGAGATATGTTACAACCACAAATGGTTCGAAATAAAAAATCTGTAATTATGTCAACACCGTATCACATTAAACAATGTTGTTTCCAGTCACAACAAATACAATGCCACACTGAAATGTCCTTTTTCTAAATCATCAGAACTGTGCACTATTTGTTTGATATGCCCCTTTTTATTACCCCAGATGATCTGCTTCTCCTCTGTTGTTTCTTCCCTCTAAGCCCCTCCTCTGCCAGTTTCCAGGGTATTTCTGGACTATATGGACGTGTGGGGAGGGTGGGCCTTCTCCTCTTTTGATCAACCTCATCTGTGAAAATAAGCCACAATCAAGTAACTGAAGCACTTTTTATATAGGATTTGAGCACTCAATCTTATTTTCCTCAAGGAAAAAAAATAATAAAA
>NW_019775464.1:154031-247227 GCF_001039355.2 Lingula anatina | reverse complement strand
AAAAAAATTCTTAAAAATTCTTTTTGAATATCCAAACTAAAATCTATTTGACTATTGATCAAAGTCACCACATAGCTTAATTTTGATTAACATTAAAATAAGAGAATTATATTATAATATGGGGGGGGGGATACTGCAAAAATAGATCTACAATTTTTCATTATTATTACTATTCATTTATTTACATTTATTCATGGGCGTGAAGCCAAAGACAAGATTGGTAGGATATTTTTTAAAAATTTAAATGAATTTATCAAAATAATGTAGTAAAAAGTAAAGCACAGTCCCTTTAAGTATTAGTTTCACAAGAAGGCAAAAGGCACGCGACCTTCACCTCCAGTTAATTTCACCGCAACAAAAGAGCAGCCATTTTGGACCCAAACACTGGCATCTTTACACATATCTAAACTGGCCAGTTGTACACACCTTCAGTCTCCTCTTCATTCCCTCTCTTGTGCTTATTCCTTGCCAGGAAAGCCCGAGGCATTCTCAGCAGTACAAATCAACCATCAGCTACTTGATATTTTAGTTGCGTCCTTGCAGCCGGCGGCAATCAAAACAAGTGCGGGTTAACGCGAATATTTCAGTCCACAGTAACTTTTTCCGCTCATGGCAACGACAAAATTGTTAACATTAGGCTTGGCATTGCTTAAATTTCGACAATATAACCACTTGCACACTCAAATACTTCGCTAAAGCCGTTTTCATCACAACTTCTTCAGGTGTCTTCAGGTCACGGTTGCGATAGCTTTGACCTATTTTTTTCTAATCAATAATTGTGAAGATGGCGCTTTTCTCAAGATAAGCCGATACAATGTTCGAATTTATGACATTTTAATTAAAAAAATACCATTTCTGCGTAAAAAATTGTAAGACTTATTCTAGAGACCATATAGATTCAAATATTAAAACACAGTGGGAGTAGTTTAGCTCGTTTTCGACAAGTAGCGTCCAAAACTCACTTTCGATGTTTACATTTATAAACACGTAAGTTTTACCAAAACATCCATAAAATGAGAGGAAAAAAATTCAGGGTGACGAAGAATTCTTATGATATTTGGAAGACGTTAAAGAAGTTAACAAAAGAATTCAAACCAAGTCTAACATGTATCTGAGAGAGGAAAAATTGCACATGCATATCTTAAGATTGGCTTTGATACACAGCAATCAATGGAAGTTGCATAACAAATTTAACTTTAAATGAGAGCTAGTATTATCAAGGGTTTTTACAACTGGGTCACCCATTTTGCTTTAATGTAAATTACTTGGTGTGAAAAGGCCTTACATACTTTTAATAACTTTTTCCTAATTTTTATTTATTTATTTATTTATTTATTTATTTATTTTTTTTTTTTTTCAATATCAATGCCAGACAAATGCCTTCTTACATTGTAAGTCTGAAAAAAAATGTGCAGGAATGAAAACTTTATTTTATTTACTTATTGATGTTAAGCTTTTACAGAGATCTTGCTAGTCAGCTTTCATATCAAACAGCAGTTCCACAAATGTTGAAATACCGTTTGAACTGACCGGAGATCTTTATTGCGTTTTGAAAGCTGCTGAAAATCTTCAGCAATGAATTAGTAAGAAGGTAACAAAAGAACACATGAAAAAAGTGATACAAAATCAGTGTACATTCATTTTTTTTTTATCTAGATAGCATTATTGACAATGGTATTCCAGATATAATTTCTGTCTGCTATGCAGAAAACATTATCAAACAAATATGGCTATTTTCCTATCAAAATATGTGACATTACATATTACAGAAGTAAGGGATGATTTTAGTCCCAGTCTTGCAAATTTCCAATTTATTTCATTATCCAATCCTATTCGCTAAAGAGTTTCGCATTTTCAGAAAATGCATTTCTTATTAGAAATTAAAATACAAAATATGAATAAAAAAATTCTATTGCACCTGTAGTCACTAGTCATCATAATGATTTCTTTTTCTTCCTTAAGGAAAAAAAATTAAGTTTTCATTTTTCCCACAGCCCCACTTCCTTCATTTTACTTTGAAAAAATCTCTCTAAATTGTTAGCACATTTGTAGTACTCGGTGTCTGGACTGTTGTATGTGCGACAGTTTGTGAAGATTCTGGTCAGATCTGCTATAAAAAGTCTTTTGTGACAGTAGTAGCGGCAACGCAGTCTGTCACTCATTGTTTTCAGATCTGAAGACAGAGAGAGAAAGAGAACTGAGGTTACAATTTTTTCACATGTTGTATAGAATAAGAAAACATATTTCAAAATGCAATCCTGGTGATGAATAGCAAATTCACATAAAAAAATTTGCGCAAATGTAGTTAGATATTTCTCATTCTAATGCTGGTAATATGGTTAAAATCAATTTAAACTAATACAAAAATCAGAAGCACAGACTATCCCTGGCAGGAGGTAAAAGTGACACTATCCTTACTAACATCTTGAGTATCTTTTACAGGTATGTTTGACATGTGGTGAAATTTGCAAGGCATAAACAGTTGAAAGTTTATACACCATACATAGATGGAGGTATATGCACTCACCCATTGGGTATTTTATATGATCATAGTAGTCCGGTGCGTCACTCTTGTCAACAGGTTTTAGAAAAGGCCAAGAATTTGGATGACTCTGAAAAAAAGTTAATTACATAATTCTACATGATCAAAGCCCATAAAAGAAACTAAAGGTAAATAACCCTGCATTCTGATACCAAAGAACATGATTTCAACAAAACACTCGGCATAACTACAGACATCACTATAAAGCAGCAGACTACCAATTCCGCAGAGGTAAAGAAACAAACAAATTATATCCAGCAGTATATAATCATTACAGCAGATTTGGAGTGACATTTCATGAAATTAAATTTGTATGTTTTTTTCTTTTTTTTACCTTAATTTGTTGCAAAACTGACTTGAGAATTCCATACAGCTGTTCCTGATCCATGGGAGTTTTACTAAAAAGGAAAAAGATGAACAGCATTTTAATGCTTATCTTCAAATTAAATAAAGGTTTGAGCACTGTTTGTCATTGGTACATTGGTATTTACCTACAAAAACAAAACAGAAACCAATATTTAATTCATTTAGTATTACTGTCCCTACATAGTTAAAGATCCATACTTTAGACACATTCACATTACCCATAATTTATGACCCTAAACAGACTGACAGACGTCACAACTGGACCTAATAACACTTACTACAGTTATCCCACCAAAAACTTCAAACTATATTTCAGACAATCTAGTCTAAGTGAGTCCTGATGTGAACACGACCAATGACTATGATGAGCTTCTCACCCATAATCTGGGTCCATGGTAGGTTTCCACCCTGCTTCACGCACCCCAGGAATGCTTTCAATGGGAATCTGACGGACACCATCTTTGAAACATTTTAAACCAGCAAATATTTTCTGTACCTCTTCTTGTTTCTTTTCAATTAGCTTCTTGACAACCTGAAAGAACAAAACTCAGAATATTGTTATAGTAGAAAAATTAATATGCTCAAGTTTCAAGTTTGAGTTTGAATTACGGACAGACTGCTGCTGCCATCTGTAGGGCAGTCTCCAGAAAATCTAAAAGTGCTGCAATTTTTGCAAAAATTTAGTGCATGTAATTAGTTCCTCTTATCACTGCATGTTCAAAAATTTGCAAAAAAAAAAAACTACTTCCTCTGCATCTTTTGTGTTATGATAATATTGTAAAAAGTGAATCACAAGACCAGTTTATTTCATTTTATATAAGGGTATTGGAAGTAAGCTTTGGTAACCAAGTGTAGGTAGTAACTTAGCTTAATATTGGTTATACCTTTGAGTTGAGTCCATTTGTTTTTTACTATACCTGTGTTCATGAGTGTAAGTACATCAGTTCATTTTGTGTCTGATACTAAATAGTAAAACCTCATGATTGTTACAATATTAAAGTAAGCAGATGCTCTGTGCTCACCTCCTTCTGTCTCTTGATAACATGAGAGAACTGTGTGTACTGTATCTTGGGGTTAAGTTCACACCCCATCAGTGTTGCTCCCTCATAGTCCTTGATATAACCAGCATAGGCCGTCTTTGGGAGCTTGATGTCTTTGGAAAAGCCCTGAAGTTAATGAGGAACATGATCCCTAGGAATTTTTGGGCAAAGTAAGCAAGTTTATTACCCAAATTAGGACAAATAATCAATGTAGCATTGATTGTTAATCATCTGTTTCTTCCATGTGATGCTGCTCAAAGTTTTACTCATAATCATACATAATGAGAATTAAAAAAAAAAAAAACACTCTCCCCCCCCCAAAAAAAAAAGAAAAAAAACTTAAACAAACACATATATTAGAAACGCAACAATTATTAGATCTAGATGTTACTAAATTTACCTGTTTCTTGAAGTAACCTATTGCAAATTCATCAGCAAATGTGAGAAAATGCAGAACATTGTGTCGAATGTGGTAGTCTTTTAAGTGATTCATTAGATGTGTACCATAACCCTGGAAAAATGCAGCATTGTTTTTATATACCAGTAACATGCAACAAAGTTAGGTCTAGGAGGTAAAGGAGCATTAATCTTTCTATGACTGACCACGCCATGGGTCATTATAATATCCAACAGTTTATGACATAGAAACTGAACTGTTTCGTCCCTAATTTTCTTCTTTTACTCAATCCACTTTCCTGGGTTTGTTTGATCTCAGCCAATTTGGCCTTGGAATTTGAGACTTTCTTGTAGATTTTATTTCATTTTTGACTAACCGTTACAGACTTTATTTTTGCCAATTGGTCTATCCTTTTACACACGATTTAAAATGTGCATTTAATTTGAACCTTAAACAAAGTTTTATCCAAGACTTTTTTTACCTTACCCCAATCACAACCTACCTTGACCTGTTCATTAGAAGTGACAGCACAGAAGACAATCTCAGTGAACCCTTGCATTGGGAACATACGGAAACAGATTCCACCTATCACCCTACCGTCCTTCACTAGGGCAAGACACTTGTGTTTACTGGAAGAACAGAGATGGTGTAAGCCTATGACACAGTGGAATGGAATTTACTTGATATCCTTCTTGGAAAGTATTCAATTAAAACCAACTTTGCAGAGATGAAAGTGTATCTTTAAAAAATTCCAAAAATGCTAGAACAGAAGGCATGCAACTGTGTATAGAAAGTTTAGATATATCGTCCAAATATCTGAATGTCCAAATAAATATGAAATATTTCATCTCCAACTTTGAACACATTTTTCATAATTTTCTGTTAAGTAGGAAGATTTCTAAAACGTATAAATATCATCTTCAGACTAGTAGTCTACTATGTATATTAGTCACAGTGACCAGTGGGTCACTATCACAGGTGAAACTGAACCTTTGAAAGCTAAAAACTTTTTTTTTTAATTTTTCTTTTTATTTTTTCTAAATAAATAAGCAAATATATATGAAACTTTCATCTGTGAACTATGACTTACGGGTCAAACACCAGCCTAGTGATGTACTCCTTGGGCATCCGGGGCAGCTGGTGGGAGAAAACATTCTGCATGCCTATCAACCAGAGCAGGGTTTGTCTGGAGGGCTTGTGACTGAGAGAGTTCCCCACCACATGAAACTCAATGGTTCCCTTCTTCTCTTCTATCCTGGCTGCCTCATCTCTGGCCGAGTGGGCCGTGAAGGCTGTGGTCTGAAGAAGGTGACACTTGTGTTATATTTTATACAGATTTAGCCTTTTTAACATGTGTGGTAGTCTTTTAATGATTCATTACTAGTGGATGTGTCCCATAACCCTGGAAAAATATAAATACATATATATATGCATTTGGACTTTTTTTATATGTGTGGTATAGTTAGCTGCTTCCTTGGTGCATGCTAAATTCCTAAGGAAGCTTGGATATACAAAGAAAATGCTCATTTTTTGTAAAAGTAAATACTAAAGATAAAGTGACAAACATTTTTGTTTCAGATTCCTAGTTTCATGAAGGATAAAATCGTTTTGCATGTATGCACTCATATCTAAGGTTTATAGGCATGGTATAGTCTGTACAGTATTCAATGTATGATCAATATGAACCACACTGCCTACTCAAACAATACAATGACTGTGGCCTGTAAGTAAAACAACTTGCGTACAGTGTATGTGACATTTGCATTTTGTACTCTCTGCAGAAGGATATATGAAGGTTGTGGTCTGAACATACCAGTATAACCTTAAATCCTGAAAAAAAAAAAGAGCTGCTGTCTGAGATATGATCAAGTTATTACTTGATCTAGTGTAAGTAAAGAAAGTGCTGTACTATTTGTATACTAAGCCAAGTGATACCCTCATTCTGGAAGACAGTTGAATAATTAACATAACAGATCATGAATAATTAAACAGATTGAATAGACTAAGGAAAAGTAACTTTAATTATTGTTTCACAAACAAAATTTACTAACATATACTAAAAATACTAAAAAAATTTTTTAATGAGCATGGAGGGAAAAATAGATGTAATAAATGAATACATTTAATGAAGAGGAAAACCATAAGACCAGCTGAAAGAATCACATCACTAACATTAAGCACAGTCAACCAGCATATTCAAAAATTTTCAACATGAGACCTTCCAACCAGCATATCATTATTAGTCAAAAAAAGTACATCGCTCAACTATAGATGTGACTGGTCTTAAAAATGACAGATCACAAGATGAGGCTCGCAGCTTATGGCAAACTCTGTAGTCACAGAACGGAGAGATCCCAGCGTCTGTATTTTTTCATACTGTGTCTGCTAGGTGTTTTGATTTTCTATAAAATAACAGATAGCTACATAAAAGCTGGAAGAAAGCTATCTGCAGCCCCTAGTTGCCCAGAAGGAGGCTGCCACAACAATAACAGTGTTAAATTGAATAGTTTGAATATGACTATGGCCAACAGTTTTGACTTCGTGACACCAAATACCATGTATACATTACATGTTGGTATGGATGGCAGTCCAGGGGCAGATTTTAAGGGAGAGACATGGCCACCTAGAACAACACTGGATTATAATGGCATGAAGACACAGGCCACAAAGAACAGTTTGCTCATTCAGAAGTTACTACCATCTGCACATCCTCCAGAAGATTCTCCAGTTTTGCCATCTGTGGAAAAATCTGTTGTTCTGCCACCTGAAGGAGAATCTCCTGAAAAATCTAATGTGCTGCCATTTGTAGGAGAATCTCCTGAAAAATCTATTGTGCTGCCACCTGTAGGAGGATCTCCTGAAAAATCTATTGCGCTGCCACCGATGCAACAGCCTCTTGAAGAGTCTTTGATACTGCCACCTTCAGGACAACCTCTTCAAAATCCAGTAGTGTCATCGCCTTTGAAGTTTAGTGATAATTCTTTAGGGCTGTCATTTGCTGGACAGAGTCCTGTAAAACCAGAAGTGCTGCAAACTGTACAACAGTCTTCTGAAAACCTAGCAGCCCCCAATGTGGGACCTCCTGAGAAGTCTTTACAGTTGCCATCTGCAGGATCTCCAGATCTGCCCATCCTTAGACAACAGTCACCTGAAATGTTTAACCCAATCCTGCAACCTGAAATACAATCTCCTGAAAAGCCACTAGAGCTGCCCTCCATGCAACAGTCTCCAGAAATACAACCAGTGCTGCCATCGCCTTTGAAGTTTAGTGATAATTCTTTAGGGCTGTCATTTGCTGGACAGAGTCCTGTAAAACCAGAAGTGCTGCAAACTGTACAACAGTCTTCTGAAAACCTAGCAGCCCCCAATGTGGGACCTCCTGAGAAGTCTTTACAGTTGCCATCTGCAGGATCTCCAGATCTGCCCATCCTTAGACAACAGTCACCTGAAATGTTTAACCCAATCCTGCAACCTGAAATACAATCTCCTGAAAAGCCACTAGAGCTGCCCTCTATGCAACAGTCTCCAGAAATACAACCAGTGCTGCCATCTTTTGGGCAGTCTCCTGCAGGACAGTCTTCTGAGAAGGCCATAGTAATGCCATATGTACAATCCCCAGAAAGACAAGTCAATTTCCCTATTTTGGGGCAGTCCCCAGAAAAACCTCACATTCTAGATCTTCCAACTGAAAAGCAGGCTCCAGAAAATCCACCCCTGCAGCCATCAGAGAACCAATCTCCTAATATGTATAATGTGCTGCCATCTATAGGACAGCCTCAAACACAGAACATGATGAGGAAAAAATAATCAGACCATGAAAAGTACAACACAGTCAGATAAAGTTCTGAACAGGCCATTTTCTATGTCATATAAGCCAACACAGACTTAAAGATATCCAGGTTGTCTGGGCAGCATGTGATTGCACTATTTGTGGTGGGAGCTCAGCCCATTTCACATCTCGAAACAAGATACAGACTACTGTCCAGATAATGGGTTCTTATATCTGGAAATGGACATAGACCTGTAAGCATTGCACTTCTCTTCATATACAGCAAAGTGCTTTGAAGTTTGGGACAAGATTATCTGTCACATCATATTCAGGATTTGTTTATACACAAATGAATAATATCTTACTAAAGTTGAGGCCTTAATATATGCCAAAGTTAATCAGATTTATTTGAAATATTTCAAGTTGCATATAGACAAGAGCAAAAAAAATCTAGATAAATTAAAGATGTCATTACACTTGACAAATTCTAAACATCTATATTATAATATCGTAGCTTTATGTGTTATAAAGGGGAGGGGGGGGGGGGGGAAGCTTACCTCTGGCCCTAACATAAGATCTGGGTCTGAGATAGTTGCAATGACTTGGTTGACCAGCTCCATTGGAACATCACCATCGATCCGTCTTCTCTTGGACTCTTCTAGGACTGGCACGTCCTCCAGTTTTCTTTTCTCTGCAGAAATAAAGTGCACTGGTTGTATAACTCTTGGAGAAGCCATAAAAGTCAAAGTACCCCAAAAAATTAAGTCATATTCTACAATGATAGACATTATACTTATAATACTTGGATTTGGGACACACAAACTTGATTTTTTAGAATTAAAAAAAATATATATGTCTTACACTTCAAATAAAATCAACAATATTGTTTCAAATGAGAAATGGTGTGAAGTCTCGTTGTTGCCTTTGGCAGTAAATATCAATTCCAATTTTGAGTGACAAGAAAAATATCCACTTGTGAAAGGTATGACAGTATCTTGGGCCTGTGACACAATACAGCAAACCTACCTGTATCTTTGCTCTTAGACGTCCTCCGCGCTCCACTAATGAGTCCAGGACTAACATTGATCTGCGTAAACCCCTCTAGACTGGACGCTGTGGACGTGGTCACTCCAGAAGTCTGGAACCTTGCCAAGCCACTCACACCGGCACCAGACGGGGATGTTACGATGGGAGATGACACATCTGGAAAAAATAAAACATACTATTATTATGCTAGCTAAATGCGCTAAGACCAATATTATTTATGGAAAGGATGAAAAACTACTTTTCTGTTACTGTTTATATATGTTACACATCAATGTCAATGTAGTGCTTGTGGGCCATAATACAATATATAAGTTCGTGAAAAGTGATAATGGAATGAGTATTAATATATGAAACAGAACAGTTCTCACGTTGTTAGGTAACAGACCATCACCTTAAAGGCGTGAAAGAGAATCAAAATAGTTAACCTGCATATGTGTGTGAATTCTGGGCTCCATATCATGAAAGCATCGCGCATTGGAAATCACCTTTCATTTCGAGGCTATCAGGGCCTACATGGGGCGAGTATATGCCGAATTATGGAATAGAGACGCTTGTGCAATTTGTGATGCTTTCAAGTTACGGAGCCCTGGACTGAAGATGCACTGTATTTGTTGTGATGATGGAACTGTCTTGGACAGGATATTTACGGAGACATTTACCTGTGGGTGTGGCAGGTGGCGAGTTGGAAATATTGGCAGGTTTGTGTGTAAATTCAGGATCCCAGATAGGAGAGGCAGCACCATACACCTCTTCTTCTAACATGGACAGAAACCTGGAATTTCACATTTAAATTATTTTTTAATTTTCTTGTTATTTATTGGCCATAGTAGTAAGATGAAAAGGAACAATTAATAATGGAATATATTTGTTTCAAAAATCAATTTGTATAAGCAATAATCCTGTACATCTGACATGTTTATATTATTCAAATTTTGGCCTTAGTATTATGTCATTAGTATCAACAAATTCAATCTACTGTGGTTTATCTGTAAGGGTTGCTTCTTTATCAGTTATTTAAAATAAAATAAAATAAAATAATATTTTTATCCTTGACTATACCTTGGAAAATGTGTCAGCACCAGTGTTCTTTTCTCCGGTGGCATCTTATCCTTCTCAGCTCTGAACTTGTCCAGCAGCTGTCTCCTCATTGTCTGGAATACTGAGCGCAGCAGTGTGCGGCCAAATATCAGTGTCGTCTCATAGCGTGGAAGACTGTCACAGAACGCTGGCACATGGCAATAGCATAACCATCTGGGGAAAAGTAAAAGTGGTACCCTCAATTATTACTGCAGAGACTATACAAACAAATGTACCTATGCACTAATTCCACTAATTCATTCAAATCTTTATACTACTATACTACTATCTCCTTTTACGTCAAAGCGTCTAGGGCATCAACAAAGGTCCTCCACTGTTCCCTGTCTCTAGCCAGGTGTCGGGTTGTCCACCAGCTTTCTCCCAGTTGTTTTAACTCTGCTTCGACAGTCCTTCTCCATATGGTCTTAGGTCTGCCTCTTTTTCTATGTTTGCTATTCAAATCTTTAGAAAGAGCCAATATCACATCGTACCTTGTATAATTCACTTTGTACGCAGACAGATCATCTGTTTGAGAGTTCTGTTTGCGTGCTGTTGGTGTCTCTAACTTCCAGTGGTTCAAGCAGTGAAGGAACATCTTAGCCAGATCATACATAGTCTGCCATTCTTTCTGTGCAAGGTGGCCAAATTTGTAAACTACAAAGTTTGTTACACCCTGCAATACCAAGATAAAATCTTAATATTCAGAATTTAATGCATAATCAAAGAACAGTCTCTCCATTTGCCACTGTTCTTCAATATGAAATTTACAAATTTCTAGACAAACAATTTTTCCTCAGCAAAGAGAATCATATAGTAAGTCGATGTTAATCATTAGTTTTGTAGTGAAGAAGACAGTTATACTATCTCTAATGAAATCCACAGACAGCAATTTGCTCTGATTATGAACACAAACCTTGGCAATACTGGGTTTTTCAAAGGGTGGGTTTCCTAAAGGACCTTCCACAGATGGTTTACTCATATTCAATATGCATTTTCGCAGAAGCTGCAAGTCCAAATATTGTGTCAAAATAAGAATGTTTCAATGTTTCAATCCTTATTCTCAGAAAAATTCACACTAATCAAATGATGAAATCACAATCTTGTTATGTTGAAACATTGCTTTCACTGAAAAAAATATATATGCAAAACTACAAAATAATTTGTAAAACAATTTGATTAAAAAATTGTTTTGCAAGATCAACTAAGACAATTTTTCCATCTAGAATGTGTTAGAATACTCAATAAATTGTCTACCTTGAATAAATAGAAATAAACTTGTTTTGTGTCTGCATCTTCTTCTTTGTGGACACACATGAAAAGATTCTCTACATCTACAACAATCCCAAGAAGACGGTTTAATTCTTCCTCTACTACTGTTTCTAGATGAGACACATGGCAACCTGAAATAAATTAACAAAGCCATAGAAAATAAATACACTACAATTTATTTCACTTCTTACTTTGATCACAACTAATAAACTGGACAGTCATTTAGAACTTAAATTATGGAATTAAAAATGGAATAAAATCTCAAATTCAAGTGCAGAGACAGGTTGAGTAATAACTAGTATGGAGGATAATTTTTTTTTCCCTGGGGAAAATTTTGTCGATTTTGGTTGTAAATCCTGTATAGAGTTGCAAATCCTGTATAGATTAGCTAAAACGTTCACCAACAAGGATCATACTCATTTTACGCTCCTTACCTAAAGTGTGACCACAGCTTCTGCAGGGGTCAGTCAGACTGGCCAGTGGCTGAGATACATCCACCGTTGATGGTGTGGGAGGAGGGTTTGGGTTCTTCCAGCCATTGCACTTACACCCTTCAGACTGTGAAAGAACCATAGGGGTAATAATTATATCCAAAAGCAGTCTGGTGTGTGTGTGTGNGCAAAGCCCAGCATTAAATATTGTATAACTGTTCATTTAATCATCACCTCTGGTGTTATTTTGGAATTTACCTTAAATATGAAAGAATTTCATAAAAATGTGAATTGCTGCAAAGTAACGCTATATAAAATTTGCTTTGCATTAAAAGTACAATCATTATTACATGTAGATGCATGCATGTCCTCGGTTGTAATGTGTAGTGTCTGTCCGTGT
Organism: Lingula anatina; assembly: GCF_001039355.2. The sequence continues at coordinate 234,889 of NW_019775464.1, read as the reverse complement.
GTGTGTCCGTGTGTGTCCTCGGTTAGAATGTAAAATTCTTGTCAGCAAAAAATTAGTTTTTATAAAAAATTAATTTATAACATTCATACTCGAATAGATTTTACCCTAAATTGAATGTTTTTTATTTTGATTTAACCAAGGAATAAGATGTCCTCGGTTGTATGGTGTTGTGCTGATGTCCTCGGTTGGTACACATAGACAAGTATGTGTGTGTGTGCGTGCGTGTAAGAGAGAGAGAGTTAAAATTCTCTGGAAAGGTAACGTATCGACCATCATACTTTGCTTTTCCGTGTTTGGGGAAAACTATGACACTTGAACACCGACATATATACAAAGTGAATATGGAACTTGAATATTAGCACTAAGTCTATGAAGTCTTTAGAGTTTGGAATGGATATGATGCTAACCTTGCACGAAGAATACACTGCTAACTTCTCCAATTTTTTGTTGCGAGGGTAATTTCTGACTTGTGCTTTCTTCTGTGCAATGCGCTGCAAATTATTGGGCCTCCCCATTTCTCCAGTGGATGTTTGTACCTGCCCTCCCATCACTGGACGGGAACCAAGTTCCCCAGACAATGGGGATTGTCCACCTCTGCCGGCGGAAGCCATTTTGGCTGCATATGAAAACAATGAGTCTCGAAAGGAGTTGAGACTTTCCGAAGTCGAGAGTTTCAGACAGCAATAAATACCTGTTTTACTTCAAGTTTAGATAGAATGTACTTTCACCTTCAAAGTATACAATTTTGACATGGAACATACGCGTGGTAAAGAAATTCACCAAGTTTCTAAACAGTAGCAATAATATTTATTTTCCAATTTCCTTACGAGGTTAGTGGTTATTCTGCACTTTAACGATGGGATTATAATTTTCTCATTAACATTGAATTATTTTAATATCTTTTTAACTAAATAAATATATATAATATAAATCCGCAATGCAAACTGAGAAAACTTATGTGAACTTAAGAAAACTCAATTAATACTGTTGCAAGCACATTCGCTGCGGAGCAAATTTGACCTACTTTCCGTTGCTGGGAAGACGTAAACTGACTTTTAACTTCGTCAACACTCAAAAGAAAACCATGTATCCGATGGGCCAGTCAGCTCCCCCTCCTCAGGGCGGAGGGTGGGGTCAGGCGCAAGGTTGGCAACAACAGCTGCAGTTCGGCCAGCCCCAACCTACCCATGGTTACGGCATGATCAACCAGCACCAGCCGCCTCCACAGGCCAGTGCCACCTACGGGAGCTACCATCAGCCGTTTTACAAGAACGTGTTTGAGACCAATGCCTGGCAGGTGGGGAAACCAAATAAAAGTCCAAATGTTTTTTTTTTTTTTTTTTTTTTTAGTTAAGTAATTTAATGCATTTATTATTTACTTATTTATTTATTATTCATTGTATGAATATTCACTTGTGCAAGAACATGTTTAGTTCCATGTACATGCATAATATTTTATATTTTATATCTTATATTTTATGTCTTAGTTTATTGTTTCATTTTTTTTCTAAAGGTAGAGATCTTTGGGTTAAATCCCCCTTCTCACCCTACCCCCATCATTTATCCCCCACCCCATGCACCCCCATCTGGCAAGGTTTAAAGGCATATATGTTTCCATTAACAACTTAATATATTTGAGTTTGCTAAGCAGTCTGTTGGAGGGTAATATAGATTCAACAGGGAAAATAAAATCAACAGTTTAAAAGTACAGGTATAAAAATTAAGTTTGATCCCAAATGTAAAGATAGATATTAGTGTTCCTAATACTGGACATGTTTTCTAAATTATACTTTTTGAACAAAATGTTTCCAATTTTTATCAATCCTAAATGAATGTGAGTATGCACAAATATATATTAATTCTTTCAGGCTATGCAGTTCAGTACAGAGCAGACTCTTCAGCAAGTCTTCATGAGTTATGCTTCCCAAAGACTAGGGGGAATACAAGGAGAGGCACTTTGCAAAATCTTGAATGAAACCAAAAACATAAGAGATTACTATGGAAGTAAGCTGCCAATAGATTTAGTTCAGATTAAGCCTGATTTTCAGATTAATTTAGTGATTACACTTCAAATTTTTAAAATATTTCAGTGCTAAATCAATATAAACTAAAAATCACAAATTATGGTAATATATGCATAAACTGATTTTGTTCTTCAATCATTGCATTTTTTTAATTTTAGTTAGCTGGAGTCTTGAGCTATGCAAGTGAGTATGTTCAGTTCTAGAAAGAAGTGTGCAGCATATTGAATAATTCCTTTTTATTCTTCATAATTGTAGTCACAAATTAAGAGCCTTCATTATGTAATTTACATCGTCTTAAGAAATTGTGTTTTCTAATCTTTGCCTTTTTAAGGAATATTTCATATAAATCAGTTCAGCCTAGTGTGTCAGATAAATTAAAAATGGCATTTCAAACTACTTGCTGCCCTGGATATTATTATTATTATTAAAAATATTTAATTATTTTTTGTACAGGATAATGATTGCCATGTTGGATGTATCCTTTTAAAAACACATGAAACAGCTGCACGTCATAATAATAATAATAATAGTGACAAGATTGGGACAGATGAGGTTCTGAAATTATCTGCAGTTTCTTTTTCTTTTTTTTCCTGTTTATAAGGTCTAACACTAACATGCAGTTGGTAAGCACAAGAATCAAATGTACACACATGTGCACTGGTTTTGCATTTTGAAGTGAAAAAATTAGTGAAGTTGACAAAGCCTACCAGTGTTTACCATCTGGTTTTGATTTATTTTACTTTGTGTTGTCATCTGAATATATATATATATATATATATATATATATATATATATATATATATATATATATATATATATTTTTTTTTATATATATATATATATATATATATATTTTTTTTTTTTTTTTTTATAAGACCTGAAGACATTTGAATTGTTTTGAAAATATTCAATAATAATTAATGTAGAAAATGCTGTATAGAAAACTCTTTTGCTTGCCCTATTAATAATCTTAAAATATATTTTAAATTAATTTTCTCCAACTCCCTAAAGTCACCATTGAGTCCTTGTTTTGTAACAGGGCTCATATTTATTCTTCCTCTGCTCATTTTGTATATGCACATAGCTGCAGATGGTGATTACATGTCATTTAAAAAAACACACTTTTTAACACCACCAAATGTAAATATATATTGTGGTTTGTATTGTATTGTATGCATATTAACTTGATATATCAGAGAGACAGAAATGGTATAATGGGCTGGAATGAGTTCAGCGAATTACTCAAGTGTTTGGTATACTGGTACCAGACATTTTGCCAATATGATGTCAACAGGTCTAAGTATATAGAGGCCTCAGAACTCCACACTATCATATCTACTAAGTATGGTAAGTAAACTTATAAAGAAATATTATTAAACAATTTCTATTGTTTGAGTACATATAACATTAATCATTGTTCGTTTTGGTGCATGTGTTCAGAATGTCTGCAGCATACAGTAAAGACTTGAAAATTTTGTCACACTAAAAATTGTTTTAGAATGTATTTTAATGCCTTGGCCAAATTAAGTGACAAACTTGTAAAAAATTATTCAGCAACCCATTTTCAAGCTTGACAAAGTTTTCAAAGCAAAAAAAAAAAATACTTTGATTTTAGGATTCAAGTTACTAGTATCTCAGCAAGCAATGACAACACTCTTGAAGCTTTTATAAATACTAGCAGTAGTAGTCATTTATTCATGAATTCCCATAATGGATTTAAGGAGACAAGTTTTCTGTCAGCAAGTAATGACAACAATCTTGAAGCTTATAAATACTAGTAGTAATTTATCCATTAATTCATTTAATTGCTTTTTAGGATACAAGCTGTCTCAGCAAGCAATGACAACGCTCTTGAAGCGTTATTCAACTGCCATGGATGATGGAAAATGTTTGATTGCGTTTGATGATTTTGTATCTCTTAGTGTCAGATTAAGAGCCTACACAGGTCAGTGTTTAATGCTTGGAATAAAGACAGTGGACTTATACAAACAATTACAAAAATTGAATTTGGGATTTAATTTGACACTTGCTGCAAGTTCCCAACAATCAATTACATATTATAAGTCGACCTGTAGTTTCAAAAATTGGCAGTCATGGCTGGTTTGGCTGACAGTTTCCTCATGTCTGAGTTGCCAGAAAAATGTGTGAAAAAAATATACATTTTCAACTTGTGGTATGTTCCTCAAACTTTGAAAATGATATAGTAACAGTAACAATTGTTTGCAGTGTTTATTATTTTCATTATGATTCATTTAGTTATGAACAGATATACTTATTTTCTGTCTTAATTATTTTTGTTATCATTTATTTTATCAATATATATATATTTGAAATTTTTTTTTCTCGTTACAGAGGCTTTCAGAGCTAGAGATAGACAAATGAATAGGGGGCATGAAACAGGACAATACACTTATAGCTATGATGATGTAAGCTTTATTCTGATTTAAGTACCTTCATTTTAAAGTCATCTATATATTAAATATATAGCAAAGAAGTGCAATCTACTAGTATTTCAGAATAAAAGAGTTAATGGTTCAGGATTTTACTCTTAATGTTTAGGCCAGAATGTAATACACTTAAAGGGATAATGACTCTTTGTATGAGATCTATATTTCACAAAAAAAGAAAACATTGTGAACAACTCATAGAAATTTCAATATATTCTGTTGTACCACAAAAATGGCATTTATAGCTATTATTCTGACATCTGAGCTTGTCTTTAGACCACGTGACCTCCATTGATGGCTGTACTCTGTTGTTTATTCCAGGAAAATTTGTTTTTTGACGAAAATGAAGAGTTATTATCCCTTTACTTAAAGGCTTTAAATGAATTATTTTTGCTGTGAAAATAGAAAAGTTTTATCTAGTAGAAATGTATAAAATACTGGTACCTTACAAATTCATGCAACAATTTGACAAAACCATACAAAATATTTATATTTTATTTCATTTCTTATTTTTTCAGTTTCTGCAATGTACAATGTGCCTGTAAGAAGCTAGCAGTTTTCCAGTCTTTTGGAGAAGAATACCAATATTTTCTTTCTGGATAAATTTACTGAGTGCTTGCATGCACTGGTACATGTACCGTATATTTAAGATACTTTCAGCATGAACATCAAGTCTAGTTACATATTCCAGCATAATTTTTTGTGTTGTTTATCTTATGTTTTACTAGTAAGATACAAACTTATATGCTGAAATTGGGAACAAGCACGTCAAATGAAGCATTGGGGGTGGGGTATTTCTCATATGATATCAGTTTTGTGAAGGGTCTATTTATTTCTTAAGTTACAATAGCTCAGATATGAGGTCTTAATTCAGCAGATGAACCAACAATTGTAAATATTGTACGAATATTTCTGTGAAGTAACTATGTAATTCATTGATGTCTAATTTCTGTGTAAACAAAGTTTCTATAAAGGTTGTGATTTATTTTTAGAGGGAGATAAAGAGAGGCAGCTGTGATATTGGTATTGCACCAGGCATATAGATGACTTTATTTTATGAAAATATTTCTCATTGTATAATCGAAAGTCAGACCATATACTTAATTGGCAAATGACACAAAGCACAATCAGTTTATTAAGGTGAAAAGGTCAGTATGGTTAACATGGCCTTGTAAGCATTACTTTCTGACAGCATCAATTTTCCATATTAAGTCCTAATATGTGCATTTATTTTTCTTTTTATTAATATGTATATTATCATTAATTATACCACGACTTGTGACATGTAATAGTATTGAAGACATGGGCCTTTGAGATTTGGAATCATGGTTACTAAGGATCAAGGGAAGCTAGTGTAAGCGAAGGTTTTAAATGATGTGGACATATAATTTATGTCTGGTTATTTGTTACTAAGTATCTGTTGTACATGCATTGAATTTTTTAATGAACATTTCATTTCACTTTCACATTATATCTCTCTGTCCATTTTTTTTCTTTTTATTATTTATTTATAGAAATTAATGTGAGTGAATAAAATATTAAATATTACCTTTTGAGTTTGATTGACTTAACATAAATAGTAACATGTAACTAACATACAGCATGTTAGCCACTTGTTAACAGCAGAGTATTATTTTACAGATTTGGCACTTGAGCTTTAATATAAAAGTTTCTGAAATTTTCATATCGGATCAGATGTCTGAAAAATTGTAAAAGCTGTTCTGATTATCTTCAATACATATTAAAATAATTTACAGCACCCAAAATTGTTTTTATCAGATCAATAATGTGATTAGATCTGTCAGTCAGGTATTCCTGGAAATTTGGTTGCCCAATTTTGAGAAAAATTGTGGTGAGAGGAGCTGCTTCTCTTAGGCCCCATTCCCTTAAGACCACTGGTATACATAGATAGATCCAACTCTGCGGGGACTCTTGCTGAATGCAATCAGATTAACTGAATGACAAGCCTCCTGGAATTGAGTAAAATACAGAAAAGCTAGTAATTATAAAAGTAGAGTTGGGCCCATCTACGTAGACTATGGGACACCTGGTATTTAAGGGAATTGGATCCAAGGGCGTTAGTCCAGAAGGCCCTAAGTTTGACTTGCCCCGTTTCACAGCCAAAATTTCATTGGTGTGCTAGTGGGTGGGCATTTTTTTTTTTTTTTTTTTTTTTTTTTTAACGCATCACACTTACATTGTGGCTTTATTTTGATTTTACACTTATTTTTAGCATACATAATTCACGTGGTGTTTTCTTCTGAATTGTATTATTTTCTCATTTATTTTTAATTTTTCATCCAAGGTAAAACTCAATGAGTGAAGGCTATTTTAGAAATGATAAGAAACAAAATTTGCATTTTACTTTTTTGTATTTGCACAAATATGAGATCGTAGAAAATATTTGCAAATTTTCCTTTTCATTTGGAATGAAAAAAGAAATATTTCCCAACACGTTCTCAACATATTACTACTGTTTTCTTTATATGAACATTTAATTTTACTTTTAATGAAAAATGTCCCCCCGTCCCTGCACGCGGACGCTTGGCGCCTGCATTGTTCATTTGCACATGACAGCGATCTTTAAAAGTGCACTCTGGGGGAAAAAATGAATGACCCTTTACACTTTACGGCTTCCTTTCTGCGTCGTTTGTGCCACCATGAAACTGGCATTGCTGTGGTCGTAGAAAGGGGGCACAACCATAGCTTTGGTTGCAAAATGAATGCTCAATGATCGACCAGATTTTTTTTACTCTCAAACGGGGCAGTAGGGCCTACTAAGGGACGCAGAAGGGACTCCGTCTAGTGCAAAGCTTCGAGTGTTAATTAAAAAGTTTTATTTAGGGCTGAGTCCAAATAATCCGTTTTTGATATATTTAATTCTTTATCTCTTTTTTTTTTTTTTTTGGCTATTAGCATTTATCTATTTATTTATTGAGTCTGAAAGTTATTATGACATTAAAATCTACCCCCATTGCCTATAATTTATTGTGATAGTATAAAGGATGTACCAAACTAACGCTGTTTAAATTTTTGTAGCAATGTCCAAACGTAGAAAATTCTAGTAAAAAAAGCTCCAATCCTTCAAATTACTTTTTTTTTTTAATAATAATTTAAAAAAGAATAATGTGCACACGAGGTTAATTGCATGGGTCCCTTGACTCGTGGATTATTCATTATTTGGCCTTTTTTACGACACAAATTCAAAACATTGTAGGAAATTGCTTCATTTGCAAATACTCTAAAATGCGCACAAATACATTCCGTGCATTTTCATGTATAATTGTGAAATGAAAAGTTCATAAAATCAGGATTTGGTAACTTGCGCGAGTGCTAGTTCTTTCGATAATGGAGGTTAACAAATCGCACATCCGGGACATTGCCACAGGCTTTAGGCATTTGATAAATTTCTTTATCCATAAACGACTCTTGATACTGATTCTGTATAATAAAGACCAATTTTTATTGAACACTTATAAAGTAGAATCTTACATGTCGTAAAAATAATTCAAAATTAAATAATAAAGGCAATATTTACAGTTAAGTGTAAGGATACTCACAAATGCCTGTAACTACAACCCCAAACAGCATGGCGGACTCGGCACTGACGCTTGATGATCTGCAGGGAATGAAGGTAAATTTGGACATTTTGGTTGATGTTTTTATCCTTAAGGGAATGTTAAAGACGTGAGTAGCACGGTGGAACTTTTCTTCTTGTCTTGATTTAAAGAGATCATTTTAGATTTCCCAAACTTCCGATTTAACTACCATGTTCAAACCAATGGCAATAATTCCATAATCATGATAAAATCCCCGCTTTAGCTTTAAACCCGTAGTGTACAATGTCTTTCTGCGTCTGATAATGGTGTTAGTAATCCAGAGGCAACCTGAACATGCTTTGCCATGTAAATGTGGCGGTGATAGACTAAGAAAACTACACGATATATTTAAAACTTATTTCTTAAATTCGCGGTACAGCAGTTACTTTGCACATTTTTAAGTATTTATGATTGGTCATGCTAAAGTGCACAACACCGCACCAGTTTTGCAGTATGATAAGCATCTATAATTTGTTTATACTAAAATGCGCAATGCAGCAGAACACATACAATTTAATTATTTATGGCGGGCCTTTGCCATATTGCCAAGAAGAGTCTATCACCAGCAATGACTGCATGCCCAACGTGGGTGAGGGCCAGACAATGTAAAGAAATTGTATCGATTAATTACGTTGGAATCAACTATATCAGTAAGCTAGTAAGGTATCACCCATTTTCTCGCAAATGACCATTTCCTTTTTTTTTTTTAAGTGTACTGTGCTGTGTTGCCCTGTATTGTGCATTTATGTATGACCCTTTATAATTTGCAATGTACACAGTGCATCACTCAGTGATGCATTAAAATGTAGAAAAAAAAATTTAAAAAAATGAAAACTGATATGTCTGAATCAGGGGCGGATCCAGAGATATTTTCTGACAGTCTTCCAAATTATCTTTGTTGATCCATCCACCATTTTTGATCGTCTTCCGACAGAAAAAATCAGATACCCCTCAATGTAAACTTAAAAATCTGACCGTCTTCCGGAAGACCCAGAAGACAGCCCAAATCAGCCCCTGTGAATGGCCAGTAGGCAGTAAGCTGATAAGATTGACTCAGGCTGCATTTTGAAGTGGTGGAATGTATGAGCACATCCACTTCATTTCTCATCACCTAACATCACCAGCAGTTAACAATCGATTTTCTAAAAAATGAGGCATTAATGTAAATCTTGTTTGCCCTGTGAAGGTGGCAGATCTGAAGACACATCTGAAGAACTTAGGTCTTCCTGTTAGTGGGAACAAAGCTGACCTTGTTCAGAGGTTACAGGAACACTTTGCCTCAGGTAAATGTGTGTGTGTGTGTGTTTTTCACATGTGTGTGCATACTACTGTTTGAGTGTGTGTTTGTATGTATGTATGTATATGTGTGTGGTCGTTTGATTTTTATTTTGCTCTTGAGATGTGCACTGACTTTTGTCAAACTTTTTGCTTCAGGTATAATTGTAGCTTTTGATTTATTTATGTCTTCAGCAGTACTAAAAATGTATTGAACTTAGTCTAGTAGTTTACATTCCGTGACGAAGCCTGGGGCATAGTAAGCTCAGCAGATTCAAAGGCATAAGCCCCTTGTCTAGTTGTGGTTTTATCACTTGACAATAGAAAGCAAGTCTGAGCTTCCATCCTCCTATCCACAGTTAAGAGTCATCTTTCTGTACTTTGATAAGTAAAAGATGGACAAAATTAATTGATAAAATTCTGAAATTGCTTTGGCAAAAAGCTATGATTTCATGAAATATTTTGCCTTAAAGCAATTCACAATTAGCTAGATTTCATGAGATATTCTTGTTATTTTGCTAATGAAGTCTTAATTCATTACAGCTAATGAAGATTTGCTGAATGTAAGTATAAAAGCAAAATGGATTTTTTTGGATAACTGGTATAGCTTAGACTTTTTACCAACAAGATGTAACATTTTAAAGATTATATCAAAATGTTAATGCAAAATGTACATGATATGAGAGGTTTCATATGAAAAAGTATGATGTATTTCTATTAAATTATTTTGAATTATTGTTATGCATGTAAGACTGTTTTAAATCATCTTCAGTACACAAGTGAGCAGGGGTTGAGATAATTTTAACATATGAACTATTTATGCATGGGTGAAAGTTTTCAGGATTTTTAGTCTCTATTTTGATGTTTTTTCATATGGTATAAATGAGATGAAAAATTGCAAGCTATGTCAGGATTTTCAGTTTTTATAACTTTCACCAATGTTTATGAGGTCACTGCAATGATGACTTGACTTGAACTAATTATCATTTATAGGATGATCTGGATGACGTATTAACAGAGGACCCACCACCCAAACCTGCCGCCCAGCCAACCACAGCAACCAAAAAACCTGTAACAGTTAAACCTTTGCAAGAGAAGAGGTGGAAAATTGCAATTTTTTACAATTCGGTTTATTTAAATATTAAAAAGGTCGTACTAAAGAATTACAATTCTACTATGCTTTTAAAAAAATTCAAAGTTATTTGATTACTGTCTGGGATATTCTGACCTCAAGATACTTCAAAGTGTACATGCCAATTGCTTTGAAACTCAGCCTTATTTATATTTTTATAAAGAGTTTTATATGGGCCTATCAGATGGTTTCACTTGCAACTTATTTGACCAATTAATTCTCTTCAGACAATCTGTGACACTGACCAATAACGCCATTGGCGGGGGCGGTGACCATGTGACCAAAGTCTCAGGAATGACTGACGCGGAGGTAATACTCAGTATAAAGGGTAAAGTGATGAACGCAGTTACCCCACAGCTGGCACTTTGCACCAAAGGATAATTGCATTTGTATTTTGAGCTAAATACAAGTGCAATCATCCTGTGGTAACTTTCTGCACTGCGATATAATTTTAAGCTTTTGTATGTGGATGACTCATGCTGTAACTATCACTAACCACCTCAATAATTTACCAGTGATTTGAGCAAATTGAAAATCGTGTACCTTATCCTATATTATAAGAGTCCTTAGATTTTCTCTTCTTATTATAGAAAAAGTATACATTTGCCGATGTGCAGAACATGGATAATGTTTTAAGGGTAAAGACTACAGTTAGGATAACCTCCTCATTAGCTTTCACTGTTTGCATCTGACACATTGTTAGTATGGAAAAAGTAATAGAAACTGAATTATTGATGAACTCTCCTTTTCAGAGATTGGCAGAAAGGGCAAAAAAGTTTGGAGTAGTTTCAGAAGAAGCTAAAAAGAAACTGAGAGCAGAAAAGTGAGTTGTTTAATGTAATACTACAATTTTTGTAAAAAGGGTGTATACATTTTTTGACAGCCATTTCATCACTCTAAGAGAAATAAAAGGCATGTCCTAAGGCAGTACACCTGATCTATTTAAAATTTTTTCAGTTTTTCCCTTTGAAAGTATTTACATATAAGTATTGATTTTCGTCTCTGCTTCACTTCAGGTTTGGGCTTCCAGTTCCAGCTGACACAAAAACTAAAACATCTGGAAACATAACAACTGCTCCAGTAAGTGATTCCCAGGTTGCTGATACTTAGAAATATATGCAAAAAAAAAAGTTATTAATCATAAAGTATTGTCCCTTGCTTTGGAGTATCAAATGTTTGTAATTCTCAAGGAGTATGTAACCCCTTGAAACGTATCAAGTGCTCCAGCGGGTGTCACCAAGGATATATATATATATATATATATATATATATATATATATATATATATATATATATATATATATATATATATAGGAACAGTTGTAATTGAAAAAGCATTATTTTGACTCAAATATTTAAAATGAAGTAAAGTAAGTAACTACAGCATGATTTCAAGAAGTTCTTTTGGCTTCATTTGGATAATTTGTTTTATTATTTTTTCTGGGTAGGGAAAACTCGTATACATTTGTAATTCATTGCAACTGTTTTCTTTGGCTTAATATTTACATTGACTTGTGTAGAGATCACTTTTACAAGTTGCCATTGATGTTTTTCAGGCTGCAGACTTAGAGAAGCTGAAGAAAAGAGCAGAGAGATTTGGCATAACAACTTCATCCACTCTGTCAAATGTAAGTACAATGTCATTTTCATCAAGTGGACAACTTGTTGAATAAAATGTATTACATATTTTATAACTGTTTGCTAAGCTTTTCAAAAGATTGATTCAAAGCAAACAAGGCCAATATTTTAGGGACTGAAAATTTATTATTTTTTATTTTCTGTTTGGAAGGTAGTACTGATCATTTTGTTCATTGGGCATTTTGTTCTTGAAAAAAATTTTACCACAAGAATGTTTAGAGTAACATTTGTTGTGAGATCTTTCATAAACTGTTGGAGAACAAATTGCAGTATATATATATATATATATATATATATATATATTTTTTTTTTTTTTTTTTTTTTTTTTTTTAATGTAAAGAAATATGATGTTAGATTTGCTTTTATCTCAAGGTCGATAAACAAGAGAAGTTGCTGAAGAGAAAGGAAAGATTTGGCGTGGTTGTGGGTACCACAAATTCTGACGTTGAGGTAAACGAATGTTGATAAATTTACCAGTTATTGGTAATATAGTATATTCAACACTTTATATACAATCCTCTTTGTATCTTAAACTCAAACTGAAGTAATTGACTGTCTTGAACTAACATATTTTGTCACATATAACCACATTTTGAACAACTGAAGCAACAGAAAATTAAATGCAAAAACACATCATAGAAAAACAGGGAGATTTCAGACTTTTTAGGAGTCAAAAATATCATTGGCCTAGGCCACCCTGGGACCCCACTTCATATTTTCCAACTTTTTTACTAAATGTCAGTCTCATCCCTGTACATATAGAATATTTCTGTGAAAAATATGTAAGTGTGTTACACTTGTTTCAGGAGAAAAAGAAGAAGAGGGCAGAAAGGTTTGGTCTGACGTGAAAAAGATGACAAGTAGGGCCAGGGAAATTAGGAAACAAGAACTTTTTTTTTCTCAGAAAATTAGTGCTGTATGTGTTTTATTTATTGTTACGCAAATGATGTTAAAGAGAACCCCAAACACTGAAAGAGAGTACAGTTTTTTACATTGTGAATAATCACACTCACATTCTCAGACTGTACCAAGTGACTTTCTAATACCAGAAATAGTTTTGCTTTGTATCATTACATGTCTTTTAATTGGGAAAGATATGAAGAATGTGGACTGTCGTAAGTAAATGGTTCAATTCAAAATCTTTGAATTTGACCCGATTTCCATGGTAGTTAAAAATACAGTGAGAGTTATCTTGTTAAAGGCAGCATATACAATGGTATAGCACTTACAGCTCTTGGTAACAGAACACAACCATTTTTGTATGAATTAAGAACAAATAGAAAAAATGTATGTGTTTTGTACTTGTAAGCCTGTATGGTCGGTAGCTTTTTATTTTATTTAACTATATATTTATTTCCATTGATATGGTTTATTGACAATAAATTATCTGTGTTGAAAAAAATTGGTAACTAAAAGTAATTGTTTATTGTAGTATTAGTTAAGTAGTGGAAGAAGTATTTTTTTACATTGAAAAATGTTTAAAAATCTGCAGTGAAATGGTAATTTTATAACTTAAATTTGAAGATCTTGTCAATGAAAAGAGTGACGGTGATTTTAATATGAAACTACATATGAACGATAAGTACAGTATTTATTTTAGTGACATCATTATAGGAAAATTGGTGACATTTTGATAACAGTTTAGATTGAGACTATTTTCTGTCACCTTTTATAAAATTTGGTTACAAATTATGACTGAAGCAGTGGGCCTTTCATTGGGTAAATACATATTTATTCAGAGAGATTTTTTGTAGTAATTTTTCTTTTTAAAGAGTAGTGTACTAATTCACTGCCTGCTCTTTTTTTCACATACGAAAACCCATAGCATTATTGAAGAGATATGTGGTCAGTTACACAAAGCCTTCATAAAGTAACAGCTCATTGCCATTAGGCTGTTCTGCTGAACCATTCCTGTTGAAGGGGTATTAGTACAAGAATCACTCAATAACAGACTTGAATTGTAACTTCTTAGAGTAGTTGATAAATAACAACTATCGGATGATTTAGAGTCATTTGAATTTGAAAAGGGTTTGAAGTGGTACCTGTAGAGAAAGAAACTTTGGTGTGTAAATAGGAAAATAAATTTTTTATTACATTACAGTATCCTTAGTTTCAATATTAGAAAAAAGACCAACAAAGACCAGCATTTTGTAGCTTTACTCAACAACATAAAAAAAAAATATGTAAAAAAAAAAAAAAAAAAAAAACTGTGCAATAATGATGATAACAATTATAATGAGAGAGCCAATGTGAAGTATGTGGATAAAGTATTATAGTTTTGAGCATTGATATTTCACACAGTTTTTTTTTTTTTTTTTTTTAGTATATTTTGCTTAATTAAAATATTTTCCAAGTAGAAACGAGAGCAGAAATAAGAATTTGAAAAAAGTTTCTGTGCATTCTACTGGAGAGAGGTTGTGGTGGGATTTGATTTTTTTTTTTTTAATATTGCTATATACATATGTACATTGTTTGCATTTCTGATAGGTCATTGCCTCACAAAGTGGTCACCCAGTATATTAAATGCATCCCTTTAAACAAGATACTTGGAAGCAAAATGGTCCTTCAATGTCAAAACTCATCAAAACAGCTCTGGGAAATCTGCTAAATGCTCTTAAATTTTGATTTCCTCGCAGTGTGCTTGTCCATGTGACTGCTAGATGTCTCGAGTTCAGTATTTATGTCCCAGCAAAATGTACATTTCACTTTTTTTGCTAATAACATGTCAAAACGAAACAACATCCTCGAAATACAGGATCTTGTTAGTGTATTCACCAGGGCCATGTTCTGCAAACTTTGTTAAAAAATTAAAACAAAACTGATATCTACATGGTTTCACAAAAGAGATGTGAGCCCATCCACCAAGTTTTTTTTTCCTACAGTCCATTGTCAGGTGGAACACACCCTGTGTCTGGCATCAAGCTATTGCTAACAAAGTGCCTCATTTCTAGTCCAGGGCGTCTGCTCCATTTCTCGGCTGGGTTCCGCGGGACTGGGTCCGCCTGACTGGAGTCTCAGACCTAGATCTGTAGTGCTTGAACGAGGGGTACCTAGGGTGATGCTGAAACCTGCGTGTGGAAAATGGACGCAGTCGAGATCTGAAATTTGCTGGCATCTGCACAGCTGGAATGTACCGTCTTGGTGTGACTCTTCGAGAGAAAAACATTCGATTGTGATCGAAGCCAGTTTCCACGTGTTCATTGGACAGTATGAATCCAAGGTAGCTGGCATGCAGACTGTTGCCCCCACGCTGGATAGTCACACTCCAGTTAGGGGCCACAGATGCACTGATGAAGTGAGTCTGCAGAAAGACTGACCCAAAACTCGGTGACGTCTTGATGACCTTCGGGCCAGAGTAAACGTGGACGTCGCCTTTAGGATCCTGATAGATCTTTATGCCATTTATGAAAATAGTCACTGCACCTGCCTTGTGAAACTCATAAGTACTGTTTTGGGCCACTTCTTCCAGGTGGGAGATGAGGCTGGGACCATATCCACGCGAAGAATAAAGCAAGGATACAGTGTTGTCCAGGGACATATCACAGAAGCCCTCCTCACTTCTGCTAACACTTGTGCCCTGCAGCTTGTGGCAGTCAGTCCCAGATGCAAACACGATGGAGTCTGTGGATAACCGAGCTCGTCGGTCCCAGAAAACTTCCACGTTCGTTGTGGTCTGTTCCTGGTATATCTTTGCAGCTGCGTGGAAGATGCTGTTGGCTGTGCCGCGAGCATTGGTGGCAGCAACACACTTTTGCCTATAGTTCACCACGCGGATTGTTCTGTCCGTTGTCATTTCCACATGGACTTCTTGTCGTAGGATCACAGTGAGCAGGCCTGCAGGAGACACAAATATGGCTGGATACCCAGTTTGGCTGAAGGAGGCATTGTCTGCTGCAGCATCCTGGGCTTGGCTGATGTTGGCTTGGTTGAAATACATTTGATGGGGGCATGCTGGCATGGACACACACTGACTGGCATCAGTTGAATTTGAGGGTGGGTATCCATTCACTGAAAGCAAGACTGGATGCTTTACAGGATCCTTAAAGGAGAATAGACTCATAAAAATCTATTTCTCGAATTCTGAAGATTCAGCACTCAATCTATACACCAGAGGTATGTTTTAATCGATCCCCCCCACCATTTAAAAATTATAAAAAACAATTAATTAGTAGAAAAAAGCGTTTTAGTAAACCTCACCTCAATATGCATAAATGAAGCAACAGATCTGGGTCACGTGGTACTGTGACGACAATCACGATAAAGGTCTATGAGACTCAACTGAGCTGCATGGTGCATACAGACGGAGAAGTTAAGGAAAGTTGTGTTGAACGGAGTTGAGGAATTTTCGTTATGCCTCGGTGTGTTGCCGTGGGATTCACCAAAATTGCAGCTCTCGTTGACAATCTTTCTTTGTCTGTGACGGTCTTCCGTGACTTACTTACTAACTTCGGTGACAATAGTTGCGATGCTCTAGATCATGGTCACCTCAGGTGGTTTAGATCATGTCAAGAGCTGGTAGTCTTTCAGATTAACTGTCATCAGTTGGCAAACTTACTGATTGCTGATGCATTTTAAATGCATTGTAGTTGACCAAAAGCTCGTTTACAACAAACCTGTTAATTATGCACCGCTACACTTCCCAACCCAGGTAATAACAGGTATCAAAATCGTCTTGGTGGGCTTTCATATTTTTCAAAATATGTCATTTATTTCATGGGGTGATTTTATTGGTATTTGTAAATGACGTTTAATATCAATATTTAAACAATTGAGTTCAAACACCGTCGCGAACATTAATAAAAGTAATTGCTCTCAGGGTAACTTGAAGCAAGCGTATGCCCAGGCATTACTTCCGTGGAAGAAAACGTGTTGAAGAACAATCAGAAAAAAAGAGCGGTATATTAGGTTCGTAATCCTAATTCGTTTATGCTTTGAGGATTTGTTTCTGAAGGTTATTTCATCTGAAGTATAAAATAATTTAAAAGATTTATCATTTTATACCTTGAAATACAAGTTCTGCGTCTGCACACAAAACTTGTTGCAAATTTGTATGCTTTTTCAAACCCAAAAACATGTAGCAGATCAAGGTAAAAGAGCATTGTTTGCTATAAGTAGCATGGGAAAAATCATTACTTGAATGTTTACTAAATGTGCAGTTTTACTTACGTGAGTATAAAAAAATTTAAAAAATTCCAAGCACGCACAGCAAAATGTAGACTAACGCAAAACATCAAGAACAGCGTAATCTCAGCAAATGTGCCCCATATAGTAGCTTAATTTCCATTAATAATAAAATGATCATTTAAGTCAAAAAATTTTCTGTCGATTTAATAAATGTTCTAATTTATCCAGAACGATATATTTATTTAAGAGGAGGCTAACTGAAATATAGTTTTATTATTTGTTTATTTTGTATTTGAAAATTGCCCATGTAACCCTGTTAATTAGAAGGTCTAAGCTGGATCAAGTCCGTGCTAAAATTCCTATGAAGCTGTGCAGGAAAAATTCTTCCTTTGTTTCTCTAGCTCCTCAATAAACCCGGTGTACAGATTTTATCTAGTACCCCCAGGTCTGCGGGAGCTGCTCTTTGAAACTAAAGCACAGGTAGATTTTAACCTGAGATAAATATCGCCAGCCATTTAACCCTCTAATTAAGAGGTAAAGGAAGTTCCAGTTAGATGGATGATTAAGATGGGACTTGTAAAGGTAACGGGCATCGTTTACCTCAGTTTAAGAAAAGTATCCAAGACGGAGTGTCAGCGGTTTAATAAAATTAATTGAATTTCACAAATAACATGGCCCTCAAATGCAATAATCCACAGTACCCTTTACTCATTCAAATGCAGTGTTTTATACAACTTGGGATAACCATAATTAAATGCTCGTTAAAGAATTGACTAGACGGGAATGGTTTTACACAGCTTCATGAGGATTTAGATCCGTCGGGTAAGAGATTTGAATGAGTATTAACTTTTATCAGAAGCCAGAGAAGTCATCTTACAGGTAGACAATGCAGCTCAGTTTGACAGCTAAGCACGCTCTGTTCTCCAGTGGCTCGATTGTCGTCATCGGACCACGTGACCACGTAGCTCATTAACTCCCAGGCCGAGCAAATAGGACGTTTTTTAAAGCCAAAAATTTACAAAATGAGCTTTTAATTTGTGTATTTGGATAAAGATATCGTTAGTTGGGCATGTTTTCTGAAGAATATGTTCCGTTCAGACCATTCTGACGGCAAGACGCAAATCCTTTAATACTGTACTTTGCCAAATTGGAATACAAAACCAAAATAAAATTTAAAAAAAGAAGCACAGGCACTTTGCAAAATAGAAGGTCTTTGAAGAGTGTTATCGCGTAATTAACTTTAGGCCACACTTTTTTTATTTTTATGGATGACATCCTGCACGCGCACCGATCTTCGCCCGTTCTCCGAAAAAAAAAAAATCACCCCAACGAAGTCGGTTGTCGCAAACATCGTTATTAAATTCGCTGTAAAATGAGCTTTCTGTGCATGCATATTATTGCCACGAGGAAATATATTCGCTTTGCCGTCAAATTCATCTCTAGGATTACTTTCAAATTACACGTAAGTCATAAAGAGAACGGGGGCCGACGTTTTGGATTGGTATACCAATGATATTGGGCATGGAGATATCACCTTTTTACAATTATACGAAAGGCTGGTGGCGGCCAGCGATTATCGCCCGGAACATTTCAGTGACATTCTGTCCAAAGCAGCACATACCAGGTTTTTTGTAGCAAAAAAAGGGTCGACAAGGGTGTCGAGGTATTTGGTGGGCTTAAGTTCGGACAGGCCACCCGACAGTTTGACTGCTTCGTGTGAGTCGAAGTAGACAAAATGGTATCGACCGAAATAACCCTTAAATAGATTTGGTAATATGCATCATATCTATTCATGACTTTTTTTTACCTTTTACGAAGTATTCACAATGCTTTAATATTTTGAGAGCATGGATAAAGGCATATTGTTAGTTCGATACGTGTTTCTGTGGTAAATTTGTATTTCCAGCTGTGTACTGACAGCATTCCTTTACTTCAGCAGTAGGCCCTATTTTTTTTTTTTTTTTTTTTTTTTTTGGACTTTTTTTTTCGCCCACTCGCACCGATTTTGGGGTCCCCAGAGGATGTCACGCATAAAAATAAAAAAAGTGTGGCCTTACATACACAAAAAATGCAATCTAGCTACCATAAAATGAGTCATTTAAAATTTTAAAATTCCATATACATGTTACCTGTCGTCACCATGGAAGGGTTCTGCACAGACTTGTCTGCATAGACAACCTGTACCTGCTGAGCCTGCTGGTTACCCAGAACAGCCTGCACATTTGGGTAACCCACAGGTGCCTGGACGTAGTACCCAGCCCAGTTGGCCATGTCCCCAACAACCACCTGCTGTTGCTGCTGATTGCAGCCTCCTTGCTGTTGTCCCTGCTGCTGCTGCTGCTGCTGGGGGTATCCGGAGTTCCAGTCAGAATCAGTGCTGTTAACCGAGCCCTGTTCGTCAGAGACGCCACCCCTGTCACTAATAACTCCACTGGGACATGCAACTAGACCATCTGGGGCTGGACTTCCATTAGGCTGGGGGAAAGGTCCCATGGCACACTGCTGTGTGCTTTGGGGAAATGTCTGCACGATGTTGCCAACCATTTGCTGCGGCAAGCCCTCGGGCATTGTGTAGATGATCATTCCTGGGGGAACCAGTTGAGGCAAGGGATTAACCTGCGGCTGATGAGCTGCAAGGCCATTATCAGATGTGACATGAGCATTGTGCACATTTAAATCCAAGCAGTCTGTTGTCTTTGTTGTAATGCCTTCTTCGTCGACACCAGGTGGAGCTGCGGTGTCACTCTCCTGCCCTTCTGTGTTTCTTTCCAAGTCCAGTTGTTCCATTGTGCTGGCCCAGTCAAGTGTCTCTTCACTTCTGTTCTCTTCAGACTCTTCTCCAAACTCCTCTCTTTGGGCTTTCGTTCTATCAGCCGTCTCTGTGTGAGTAGGGACATCATTGTTGCCAATATCAACAGCTGCTGTGGTCTCGGTGGAGGGATCATTTTCTGTCCTAGACCCACGTACAAAATCCCTGTCTTGTGTGTCTCGAGCAGTCATGGAGGAACTTCTTATTGCCTTTTGCTGCCTTTGCTTTTCCCGACTGTCAGTGAAAGTCCCATACTCATGGCAGCTGCTTGATTTGTTGAGGAGCTTACCAGAGGCGGTCTCACGCTTAGCGAAAAGGGCTGTCTTTTCAGATTCAGTGGAATGGTTGCTGCAGCTAGAGAGTGCTTCACCCGACTCGGAGGGGACCAATTCTCCGTTTTCAGTCAAACACTCTGTCTCGCCTACTTCATTATCTTGTTTGTCAACACAAGGAGTGGTTGTGTCCACGAAGTTTGCCTGCTCTTCATTCACACCATTTGTAACATCTTGCGTATCTTCTGTTGGAGAGGAGTGATTCTCTGCACCAGAGGTGTCATCGGGCAGTTTCCCTTCGCCACCAGTACACACGCGTCCAGTTGCGTCAGCTTCAATGGCATCGGTGCTCTCGTCCTGTTTGCCACATGACGTAGTTTCACCTGCTTCTGACTCTGTTTGCCCATCTGTTTCTGCGTGGCCGGCAGCGGCACTTTCACTGATCGAACTTTCGTTCTTCACCTGCTGCATGGCCACCACCGTCTGCGGGTTACTCACAGGTTCGGACCTCAGATCAAGCGCCGCCACCAAACTGTCGTCAAGAAAAGCCTCGGTCGTGTCGATATCAACCTCCGTGTCGGTGTCGATGTCGGCATCGTAACCGGTGGGAGTGGCTGTCACATCACTCTGCAAGAGATCAAATGTCGGCCTGATTTAAAATCTGCAATACCAATTCATGTCCA
Source organism: Lingula anatina (assembly GCF_001039355.2). Next base: position 213,886 of record NW_019775464.1, on the reverse strand, counting down.
ATTATTATTATCATTTTTTTCATGTGATAGCAGATAGATAGAAAACATCACCGCGTTTAACAGTGTAGCCTTCCCCCCTCCCCCTCTTATTCGACGCTACGTATACCAATTTTTCTTCCTAAATAGTTTACTTACCTCTGTTTTACACATTTTGGACGTGATTTATACCAGCTTTTACCAAAAGTGTTTTCAAAGCCCAAACTCATGATTAATCGCCATGAGTTTTAATTTGTTAAAGTCAGTCGCCATCTCTTGTATTAAAGGAATAATGAACTGCATCTCTGTCGTTTATCATTTAGCAGTCCTTTGTGAGTTTTCACGAAAAAAAAGAAGGGCGTCTTTGTACAGAAGGGGACCCAGCAGTAAGACAACTGTTACACCCCCCTCACACACACACGCTCGTGCGCGCACATACACACGGGCAAATATAGTATACACTGGGTCTTGCTCGCGGTCACGTAGGCCTACGTACGTGCAAGCACACACACACACACACACACACACACAGACAAACACGTTACACGTGTTTCTTTGATCAGCCAGTGCCATGTCTATTAGTGGCTTTAGTAGGCCTATTACTTGCCTCAAGTAACATATGCATCTGTAACGTTTTGGTTAAGTCTCTATTATTAGGATAAATTCACCAAGATTACAGTCTATTTCCCTATTATATCTACAGTCTTAAATTAACTGCAGCTGTACCTCACCTCGCAATTTGATGTTTGCAGTTAAGAGCTCCCAGCTTTTCAATTCCACTGGCATGTGAATTTTTGAGATAATGGTCACGTTTGATGTCAATTTGTTTTCAGGTACAATGACCAGTCACGGGACTGTCACGCGCCTCGTGAGTAACGGGAAGGTTACTTATGACAGCGCATCGTGCGTTCCTATCTAAGGCCCTCTTCACATTGAGCGGTCCATTTTTCTGTCTTGCAACAGTTGAAGACTGGACCGAATTCATATTATTACTATTATTATTATTATTAATATTACGTTGGGGGAGGAGGGGGAGGGTTACTCCCTTTCACAAGCCCCGATGTACCTTCCAAAAATTAATCCGGTTAACTTACCGTTTCGAACTTAAAGAGTTCATTTTAGGCCACTCTCTTGCGACTATTAATACTGAGTTTTTCAGTCTCTCAAATTGGTACAACACAGAAAACTGAAAGGACCTAAAATTCATTTTCGTGATAATTCAAATGACTTCAGAATATAACAGTCATCGAATCTGCGTATCTCAATGCGTGAAATTAAAATTGTTTATTTTATGGGTGTGTAATTTCCTCCCCAACCCCACTCCCTCCACCCGGTTTCCAGTTTCATAACACCATAACACCTAACTTTCTGAGAGTACGAGGGAGGTAACTCTGTGCCATTTACCCCTATTTTTTTACGTACCTTTGACTTTTCCACTCTGATATCTACACTGCTGCAACTATCGACCCCATCTCCTATACTTTTGACAACACTTTCTTCTCCTAAAATGTAGATGAAGATAGGCCATCCAATGTATTTATTTTACTAAAATCATAGAGCTTTTAGGGAAACGAACATTAGAAAGAGAAACGAATGTATAACGATTAATAGAAAACAATAACAGAAGATTGCTGGCTTCTTTTTTAATTTCTAATCAAGTGCAATTAAATATATTTTTATCTAGACCTAATGTTGTTCGGAATAAGTTTGATAAGAGAAATATCTACACCGTTGACCATTATCCTATTTCAATGTGATCTAATGTTGATGGATTGATTTTTTTCGTTAAGAAGGTACATCCATTTAGAATAGCACAGTATGTGCCTACTTACTTTTGTGATTCGATTCAGTGGTACATGAATCGAGCGACATTACCGATATCTCATTAGTTGTAATTTCCTTGACCATTTTCTCCTTAGAAGGCAATGAAGCTAATAACCCGATACAAAAATCTCCAGCAGACTCGATTCGAGGGGAAAGAGACATCTCTTTTAATGCATCGCAAAATGCCGATATTCTTTGCAGCAAGGCTGTGAATCGGCGGATATTCTCCAAGACAGAAAAATGGAAAACGTTTTGTTCATAACGGTCTGTGCACGTTGACGTAACGTCGTGCTCGCGTTGTTTATTAGTTTCTATAGTAGCGGGTGACGTTACTTTAGCGACGTTACAAATAAGTTGTTTTGGTGACCGTCTTGTTGGGTATTTCGCACATAACGATTTTTTTTCTTTTCTTTCATATTTTTAACATTCTGGAAGAATATACTTGCATGTATATTTAAGACAATATGTTGATAAGATGTATGTGTGTCAGGCACGGATTGTTTAAATGTGTGTGTGTGTGTGTGTGTGTGTGTGTGTGATAACGTGCGTGGACGTGTGTCTTGAGGGGGGGTGGGTGGACGGGATTGCATATTTTATTCTGTTACAAATTATATGCGCGTGCATGCACCCTACTTTTTCGGTACTTAAAATAATAGAAAGAAAAGGTCTCACAAACTCACTAGCATTATAACTATACTTTAAACTATAGGCATAGAAAGTCAACAGAAACGTAGCACTTATCTTGGTGTCGTGTTATGTAAACAGACATGAGGCTTACAGGTGTTGCATAATTTATCAATGATTTATCTATGAACGAGATACATAGGCTTAAAAGTTCACCCGCCCTGAGAAAAAAAGTCGGATGAGCTTGGCTGAAAATAATAATCATATAGGCCTACCCAAAGGCACAGTCTGCCTGTAAAAGTAGGCCCTATATAGGACGCGTATGCATGTTTTGCTATATTATATTAAAGGCCATAGAACTGACGGGTGGTGTATATTTACGTTTTAAGAAGACCCGATTGCTACCTTCAAAGGTGCAGCTGTTCTAACCTAGTTACTTGCTGACCTCGGGCAATCTTTTTCTCTTCTTGGTCTCATTTAAGCTCAGGTAAGTAGCATGATTAATTCAATAATTTTGATTACAGCTAGTAGTTTTTTTTTTTTTTTTTTTTTTTTTTTTTTTTTTTTTTTTTTTTACAATAAAGGCAAATGAATTAATGATCCAGTAAAATAACTAAGCTAATTTGGCCCCTGTATCAGTTTGGCAGGATTCACTGCCACAGATTCAACAACTTTTTGTTTACTTGAATCTTCATTTTTTCGGTTAATTAATGTTCAAAAAATTAATCAGTCATTTTCATGATTCAGATTTTAATGCCAAATAGCTAGGCTTTCTCGGTCAAAAGGGGTAAACATAAAAACTCGAAAATAAGAAATAAAGAAAAAAGAAAGAAAGAGTGAAAATAAAATTGAAAAAAAAAGTTTTTTAAAATCCCCCTTCCAAATTACCAGTAGGCGTACTGCTCCTGGTATACAGCGCAGAGTCTTATCTGCAAACTATAGAACCAACCAACCAAATCTGGTTTAATCTCGACATCTGAGAAAGTCCATCTCTTAACCTTCAACATAGCTAGGCTTCACATTCGCTTTAATTTTAAATAAAAATAAACCAGTTTGTTCAAAGCCCTTCAGTCGTTTACACAGATGACCCCCAACTATATCAGCTACGACTGTGCATATGTTGCATTCGTCTAATGCCGTTTCATTATTTGCGCATTTCTGCATCTATTTACAAATATTAAGCACAGCTCACTTATCTGTTATGATCTTGTAAATGTCACCACGTGGCCGTTGTTTACGATTTGTGTTACAGTAAAAATAGGTCAAGTAACGTACTTAGTATCCTATATTTCATCTATTTTAGTCCAGTATGTTTAATGATTTTTGTTGTTGTATGAGGTTGAACGCATGGGATTCCCCCTTGAAAGCAATAAGTCAAATTTCACTGAAGTTTGACCTCATTGATGACTTTCTACTCGACTACTTTAAAAATTAATAAATAAACCGTAAATGCAAACAATAACTAATAATAGACCTACACAAAAGACTTCCAAGAAATCGGTCGTGGACTTATGGCGCGAGACAATTCCTGGAACCATCGCCTTATACACTGTGTAGGGTCCATTGGTCCGTTTTCTGACCAATCTCTTTCGAGTCGCAGACACAGAAATTAGTTAGTGAACGTTATTTCTCTAAATTTTAAACTTTTCCAATTCGCTCTAAATGCTTTTCACGAAGGATTAGTAGTCTAATTTCACAATTAAAAAAAAGACCAAGTCATTTTTATTATAAATATTTGTCTGTTTATTTTCAAAATGAGTGAAGACGTAAGAAATCAAAATATAGGCCTATATATTCCGAACGGCGCTTTCAACAAAAGAGAACAGTGTACATACACGGTAGTAGGGGAATAAAACATCTGTATACTAAACTCTGATAAATGTTGATTCGCTCGGCTGTAACCTACGACGACTAATCTTGTACAGGTTTCACGGCCGATTATCTCGGCGGAGATAGCGAGAGACACTGTAACCTTTCGCCCCTACCACTTGGACTCGTCCAATCATCATGTGTTCCATGTACTGCACTCTCTCACTCTCACAACACTGACGATGGCTTTCCTGTATCAGGCCATCCTTCTGGTCGCCGACTATCCAATATTAACAGGGATTTTCACCATTTTCTGTGGGCTTTTTATACCGGTGGCTTATTTCCTCACGTCAGGCTTCGCACCAAGCCCCTTTAAGAAAGCGACGAGCAAAAGAAAGGGCCCGGCGCGTCTGACAGATCGAACGTCGAAGGATAAGATATTAAAACAAGGTAACAGTGTTGTAATTAGCATCATATTGCATGTGTTTTTTTTTTTCAACGAGTGACAAGCGCAGCTGACGGATGTGGTGTAGACATGTGTGACTTGGAGATAAAACTGCTCTTTCTTTGACGAAATTATACTGCATGTATTGTACACGGCCGTGCCACATGCATGGCATGTCCCGTGCCGCTTTAAGTGCAACTTTAAATAACCCGTAGCTGCTACAGTATCCGATCTCCCGTTTGCGTACATAATAAAATTTTGTGGTTCATTTACTCAGACATGCTAACTGGTGGATGTGATAAAGATTCAATAGTCAGATCTAGTGCCAGTTCTTATACAGATGCGATAAATATACACGAACGTATTTGTAGCCTATTTCGTATTTGCTACCGGGCTTTTTTCGTCTTGCCCCGTACTGTTACTGAACGGCTGCACGTTATTAACTTGAATATCAGTGCAAAGTCTACGCCAAGCACACATTTGTGGTCGATATATGTAAGAACAGCTGCATGCTTCATATTGCTGAACAGCATGGGAAAGTATTGGCATTGATCAGAGCGACAAAAAGACGAGGGGGAATTTTTGACCTAGAGCTGTTTTTATATTGATCCCTGATGTTTGTGTTTTTGTTTGTTCTTTTGATAATAAATATGTAACTAGATAGATGTGAGTTGTTGTCCCAGAATGAGTGAGTGTAGTAAATAAATAACTTAAATTGGCAAATAAATTACTTAATGGGTTAATAATTAACAGCAAACTACACAAGTAAACAATGTTAGGAATGAGATATAAAATGAATATATGTATAAATGCTGGAAGAAATGAATCCATAAATATTTATATAGATGCAGAATGAAATACATGCAAAGACTCATTTATATCTATGTGTTGATCGATCCAAAAAAAGCAATTTTCTTTTTAAATATGAAGATGAGTAATCAGCTGTCTTGATCTGAGCACAGCAATGAGCCTGGAGGGAGAGAGAGCGTTAAATGAACCCTGTCGAGTTATGGATAGAAGTAGACATCTGTGCTTTTATTTCACTGCAATCAATAAATGGCAAGATGGGAGGTGAATTTTTTTAATGGTTTTTTTCAGCACTTTTTATGTGGCCCAAAGTGCTCTATTTTATTTATTTATTTATTTATTTATGTCTTGGAGGAAGAGACAATATGCAAATGAAACATCCGTTTTTGTGTGGCTAAAATACTGTTTTGCCTTTCATTTGGCAACCCTTGTCTCTTGGCTAAAAATTAACAAGTCTCACATTTGTATCTGAAGGAGAAACCATGGAGGGTTTTTAATGCCACATTAAGTGAGTTATGCTGAAGTTAAATTGCCTATTAAGGACCATTTGCTACGCAATCAGCATTCTTTTTTAAAAACTATAAATGTATCTTACCCCAACACCAACAGTCTTTCAAGATTTATAGATATAAATTGTATAATCTTTCTTAAAGATCTGAACATGAAATGTGCTATCTGATGGATCAGTGGTAGTATTTCTTTGCCTGCCCAGTAATAAACAATCTTTTCCCTTGTTCCACGCAGTACCAGAGATGGGAATTTTCCTTCATTGGAAGATCTCCTTTATTTGTTTGCAGATCAAAGAATGTATGATTTTTTTTTTTTTTTTTTTTTTTTGTGGAAGAGGGTTGAGCAAAATGCAAAATGTTGTAATTTGTATGAAATGCTAAATGAAAGATTTTATGTGCTCATATGAGAAGTCTTTGTTTTAAGCTCTCTCTGCCCCAGTATCTGGGCTCCCCAGCTTGCTGATGCCTATGCCTATGAATACACGCTGTAAACCTAGGGACAGATGATTAACTCAGAGTGGAATTATGCTAATTACCTAAGGGAACTTGTTCACAATAATTAGTATACAGCAATTAATAAGTGTACGGTAATAAATCTGAAAATTCAAACCCCTTTCTAAATATATTTTTGTAAGATTATAAGGTCTCATACCAGTAGATCTTAAGTGGATTCGATGTGGCCAGAATCGAGTACATTACATGGCCTAATTGTCAGAATATGTTGTGACTTTGAAATATCTACATGTAATTAACATTTAGTACAGGGTAGTCACACTTCATATCTCTCTGTCAGAGTACATGCCAGCTTGCACTTGTATGTAAAATCTTGTTCATCCATCTGCTACATATTTTGATCATACCCAGTTAAATATTGCTTAATTACTGGTAGATAATATCGTAGCATGGGTGTATGTAGTTTGATATTCCTTTCTGTACAGTTCCTGTATTATTATTATTATTATTATTATTATTGACAACCAATAAAGGGTTGGATAAATACAAAGGCATAACGACACAGTCAAATAAAATCACTAGTTGATAGAAATGAGAATTTTGATGGATATAATTAAAAATCATGATAAAATTCCAATATATACTTATTAAAAAAAATTAAAAAACTGAAAGAAACATTTTAAAAAAATGTTTGTCCTCTTAGGTAAATGGCCTTCCAGATGACGTCTGGATTGGTCTCTCAGGGAAAAACCTTGGAAGGGAAGAATTTGTCTAAGACCCCATTCCCATAGATTTTAGATCGATCTATCCCTATGGGAAGTCTCACTAGATTACTGTCAGCTTAGCCGGCTTAAGCCTCTGTCCCGCCTACTAAAAGCTGTAAGGAGGTAATTAACTATGGTGTGCGCTCGGCTGAGTGCAATTTAGGGTGAACCTTCAGGGAGTTAGGTCGATCTAAATCTTAATCTCTGGATCGCTCTAAATCTCTGGGAATGCACCCTAAAACTCTGCCATTTCACCTATTTCAGGTTCCTTTACAAAGAAAATCTCTTTACAAAATCAAATAAAAAATTCAGCAAGATGTAATCAATTTCAGGTTTTGCTACAAAGAAAATCCCACAGAATCTAGATGCCATTGTGATCGGGAGCGGAATCGGTGGTCTCTCCTCAGCCGCCATCTTGTCTAAGGCAGGCAAGAGAGTTCTTGTCCTGGAACAACACGACCAAGCTGGCGGTAGCTGTCATACATTTCACGAAAAGGGGTATGAATTTGACACAGGTAAAGGACAGAATGGCAGGCTTATATTTTCTTGTATTGTTTTTTATAGTATTGTATTGTGTTGTATTACATGACTGTAGCTTTATAAAGCTACATGTATTGGCTGGATTACTTCCTTTTCACACAAACAATACAGTTTTAGTCAGATCATAATTTATATGTGACTTAAAAGGTGTTAGGCAGTTATGTGTCACCTGTATATGTCTGTAATACCAGCAGTTTATCACTTCATTATATCTACCATATATTTGCACCTCTCCCCACAATATATACATATATATATATACACACACACACACACACACAACAATGCCTGAGAGATTAAAACCTAATCAGAATTCTTATGTAATAGTGAACCTAATCTCATGCAACATATGTACATCCTTGCTGTATACATGCACAGTACAACGTGTGACTGTGATTTGTATCATTCTGTCGCAGCAGTGAGACTGTGAGGGACAATAATGCAGTATGCCCATTTACAATGAGTGTATTCATGTGATAATATTGAATATTTAACTTTTTTCTCACAAGTTTTATTATTTTATAAATGAAGAAACTGAAAGGTGTTTTTTTTTCCAAAGAACTCGTGTATCTGGGGCTTTTTAAAGACTAATTTTTTTCATGCAGTGTGCTGGCTATATAAAATCACCTTTGGAATTTTGGCCTTGAAGCATATTTCAAAAGAATTACTGAAGGTTGTAGGAAAATTATCCGAGACCTACAGAAAAAACACAAAACACCCCAAGATGGCTGCATGTTTGTCCTCAATATTTAAGGCAGCTGAAAGGATAAACAGAATATTGCAGCCCATTTTTTGAAACCCTGCCTTTTCTGTAGTCATGTAACTATACTGTTTATAATACCTCTGTCTATAATCTCTCTCATTATGTCTATAATCTCTCTCATTGCCAGGTATTCACTACATTGGGGGCATGCAAGATGGCAGTGACATGAGGCTCCTTCTTGATTACCTCACAGACAACAATCTGGAGTGGCACAAGCTGTCAGATACCTTTGATTATGTAGGTACCTTGTGTAGGAAGAACCAGTGAGGATGGGGGGAGGGGTCCATGTATCCTTGCTTTTCCACAAGCATCTTGAAATGCCTTAGCATTTTTATCAGTGTGATATTTGGATTCCTCACGATTAGAAGTAATATGAAAAAGCATGAAAGCTTTAATGCAATGGGATATTAGCACTAAGTGCGGCTGTCCAAATGATGGCTGGACAGTTGAAAATGCTACATATAGGTAATTTCACCTTAACTGGCAATGATCATTCAGCCAATGATCGAGAAGGAAATGGTATAAATTTTCTTGTCTGTTCTTTCTTATCCTAATAATGCTGCCGAAGGATAATTATAACCCTTTGCTCTCTTTGTCAACATTGATATATATAATTGTAGTAGTTTATCTGATATAAATGGGATTGCATTTAAGCAGCATTTTCTGCATTCGTTTGAAGGGCAAGTTGTGAGCTTGCTTTTTATTAAAAATAGGACAAGAAATAAAGACTGGTTTTGAAATATCATTTTCTTTCCAAGACCTGCATGCACACAGTAAATTATATGCTTCAGGGCGTGCAGTAAATTCACACAATATTCACAATGGGATGTTTACATTGCATTCATAGTAGAATAACATTTTTATTGAATGCTTTGTTTACATACATGGCAAATTTACAATTTATTTGTACATGGAAGATAGGGGCATGGGTCTTTATTGGTAAAAAATGTTAGATTCACATCAAATAGCCTTGTGTATGAGAAGGTGCGATATAACAAGCAGAAATAATTAACATGTTTAACATATTGACTAAGGGGACATCCATTTTTATCATCATTTTCACAAGTCTACAAAGATGAGACTTTCCAAACCTTCCCCAGCCTTCAGAGAGTACAAGGTGCAGGTTAAAAACCTTAGCCAGCACACCCCTTTGGGTGAAAATCATCATTTTTGTTATATTTCCATAAGTGTACAGAGGGCACTTACTTTCTTCTCCCCCACCAGAAAATGGTTTACAGACTTTTAAAAATGATGATAAAATGGTTGGCCCTTAAGAGCTTGAGCTAAAAAGTCTGGTTCAGTTCCTCAGCTTCTCATATTGATCGTGACATTGTCTGCCCTTTTCAGGTCCATGTGGATTCCTCCAAGACTCAGTCGACCAAAATCCCAATAGTTGGTGGTGGGTTTGAGGGCTATAAAGAAACACTGCTTCAACATTTCCCACAGGAGGAGAAGGCAATATGTGGATTCGTTGATCTACTGGAGGCAAGTTCTACTTACCTGATAATATAACATATATATAAATTATCTNGTTTTAGTCAGATCATAATTTATGTGACTTAAAAGGTGTTAGGCAGTTATGTGTCACCTGTATATGTCTGTAATACCAGCAGTTTATCACTTCATTATATCTACCATATATTTGCACCTCTCCCCACAATATATACATATATACACACACACACACACACACACACAACAATGCCTGAGAGATTAAAACCTAATCAGAATTCTTATGTAATAGTGAACCTAATCTCATGCAACATATGTACATCCTTGCTGTATACATGCACAGTACAACGTGTGACTGTGATTTGTATCATTCTGTCGCAGCAGTGAGACTGTGAGGGACAATAATGCAGTATGCCCATTTACAATGAGTGTATTCATGTGATAATATTGAATATTTAACTTTTTTCTCACAAGTTTTATTATTTTATAAATGAAGAAACTGAAAGGTGTTTTTTTTCCAAAGAACTCGTGTACCTACAGAAAAAAAAAACGCAAAACACCCCAAGATGGCTGCATGTTTGTCCTCAATATTTGAGGCCGCTGAAAGGATAAACAGAATATTGCGGCCCATTTTTTGAAACCCTGCCTTTTCTGTAGTCATGTAATTATACTGTTTATAATACCTCTGTCTATAATCTCTCTCATTATGTCTATAATCTCTCTCATTGCCAGGTATTCACTACATTGGGGGCATGCAAGATGGCAGTGACATGAGGCTCCTTCTTGATTACCTCACAGACAACAATCTAGAGTGGCACAAGCTGTCAGATACCTTTGATTATGTAGGTATTTCATGTGGGAAGAACCAGTGAGGAGAGGGGAGGGGTCCTTATTCCCTTGCTTTTACCATAAGCATCTTGAAATGCTTTAGCATTTTTATCAGTGTGATATTTGGATTCCTCACGATTAGAATTAATATAAAAAAGCATGAAAGTTTCAAAGCAGTGGGATGTTAGCACTAATTGTGGCCGTCCAAATGATGGCTGGACAGTTCAAAATGCTACATGTAGGTAATTTCATCTTAACTGGCAATGATCATTCAGCCAATGATAGAGAAGGAAATGGTATAAATTTTCTTTTCTTTTCTTTCTTATCTTAATAATGCTGCCGAAGGATGATTATAACCCTGTGCTCTCTTTGTCACCATCGATATAAATAATTGTAGTAATGTATCTCATATAAATGGGATTGCATAAGCAGCATTTTCTGTATTCATTTGAAGGGCAAGTTGTGAGCTTGCTTTTTATTAAAAATAGGACAAGAAATAAAGATTGGTTTTGAAATATCATTTTCTTTCCAAGACCTGCATGCACACAGTAAATTATATGCTTCAGGGCGTGCAGAAAATTCACACAATATTCACAATGGGATGTTTACATTGCATTCATAGTAGAATAACATTTTTATTGAATGCTTTGTTTACATACATGGCAAATTTACAATTTATTTGTACATGGAAGATAGGGGCATGGGTCTTTATTGGTAAAAAATGTTAGATTCACATCAAATAGCCTTGTGTATGAGAAGGTGCGATATAACAAGCAGAAATAATTAACATGTTTAACATATTGACTAAGGGGACATCCATTTTTATCATCATTTTCACAAGTCTACAAAGATGAGACTTTCCAAACCTTCCCCCGCCTTCAGAGAGTACAAGGTGCAGGTTAAAAACCTTAGCCAGCACATCCCTTTGGGTGAAAATCATCATTTTTGTTATATTTCCATAAGTGTACAGAGGGCACTTACTTTCTTCTCCCCCACCAGAAAATGGTTTACAGACTTTTAAAAATGATGATAAAATGGTTGGCCCTTAAGAGCTTGAGCTAAAAAGTCTGGTTCAGTTCCTCAGCTTCTCATATTGATCGTGACATTGTCTGCCCTTTTCAGGTCCATGTGGATTCCTCCAAGACTCAGTCGACCAAAATCCCAATAGTTGGTGGTGGGTTTGAGGGCTATAAAGAAACACTGCTTCAACATTTCCCACAGGAGGAGAAGGCAATATGTGGATTTGTTGATCTATTGGAGGCAAGTTCTACTTACCTGATAATATAACATATATATAAATTATCCTGTTTAACTGAGTAATACTGAATATTGTTGTGATGTCTTATATCGTATACAATTAATTTTACCACCAAATGAGCAGCTATCGCGTTTATTCTAGAATCTATGCTTGTCATCAGACCACATGGACCTTTATAGATGGCTAAACCTCCGTAATAATCTCTTAAGAGGTTTGAGATTATTACAAAAACCAAACTTTTAGAAAAAAATGGGCTAACTTTGAATGTCGGAATGGATTTATTAACAATTGGCAAGTGTTGGAAAAATCGTCATTTACCCAAGAAAAAATCCATTTAATTTTGGCCAAAAAGAACACTAGACTCCCCTTTAAGTTTTCTGGGGTGAACGACATGCCTTTAATAGTTTTTTCAATTCAGGAGGCCCGTGCGTACAGTTGGCCCTGCGGCATCCTCAAAATGCTGCCCACCTGGGTGTCTTGGCTGCTCATAAAATCAGGACTCATCAATAGGTATATTTTGCTGACCCAAAAGAATACATTGGATGTTATCCAGGGGCTCACAGACAACAAAACACTGCAGACTGTCTTTGCGTATGTCTTCGCAGACTATGGTGAGATACTGTTTCCATGTTAGTAATGACCGACAATATATATATATATATATATATATATATATATATATATATATATATATATATATATATATTTTTTTTTTTTTTTTTTTTCTGTAAATTGCGACAATCTAATACAGGGCAATTGTTATTACACCTTGTTATACACTGACCAATATTTTAGATGATAAATTATGTTGTATGTATGTATGTCTTAAATGTCATCGGTATGATTAATAGTGATTTTCAGAACTTACTTTGCACACTTATGATTAGCCAAATTCTCTTCATGCTTTCTGCACCTAAATTCCCACTGTTTTGCTGCTTTGGGCATGTACAGTATATAATAACTATTTTATTCTAGGGACTCTCCCGAAGTACAGCTCCTTCTTTACTCATGCTACGGTGCTGAACCACTTTGTGAAAAACGGTTCTTACTACCCAGTAGGGGGCACTAGTGAGATCGCCCACTGTCTCATCCCCACCATAGAGGAGTCTGGAGGAGGGGTGCTGGTGAGGGCACCTGTCAGTAAAATACTCTTAGATATGGAGGGAAAAGTAACAGGTGAGATGTTAACTTAAGGAAAATGTGCTTCTAGTCTGCATCTTTACTATGTATTTCTAATCCTGATGGTCTCTTGGGAACTAGTGCGATGTAGGGTATGTGCGTGCATGTCTTTGTGCATGTATGTTGTATAGATGGAGGTAAAGTTTCTGAACAATAGTACTGAAAGTAAAATATTTGAGGCAGAATTTTAAATGTCAGCGAAGTAACCTATATGAATTAACAGTATGACCGTGATACCAATTAATGCCATAAATTGCAGTTCAAATAAATTCTGATTTACAGCAAATTTTATATATATATATATATATATATATATATATATATATATATATATATATATATATATATATATATATATATATCAGTTTGTTACATAACAGATTACACTATATTATCTATAAATTAGATATGATGAAATTACACAATTAAAATAGTTTAGATATTATAAGCAAATCAAATAAACTAATAACTTAACGAAGTGAAAACTGAAATTTGTCTGTTTTTTTCATTATTTTATGTGTATATCCACATGTGGCACATAAGTATCATTCTTGGTTTTACCAATAAGCTTAATATTTTCAATCAACAGTAGGGTACCAGGTGTTTAATGAGACCTAGACTACTGGTAGATATTAATTAGTATGCTGTGCAACAACAGGTATCTTATCATATTGTTTGATTTGTCCGTCAGGTGTGTGCGTGACAAAGAATAAGGAGGAAGTGAACATCTTTGCCTCTACTGTGATCTCTGATGCAGGATTATGGAACACATTTGAGTCACTGTTGCCAAGAGAAGTAATGCTCAAGTCTAGTAAGTTTATTTCCTTTTTGCATTCCTTTCTGCTTCATTCAATATTATTTTACTTCTGGTTTGTTTCGTTCATTAATATTTTAGAAACTTTTTTTCAGAATCAGTCTTTTTTGCCTTCATTCCACTCACTCAATGTTCAAATAATTCCTTTGTTCTATTCCTCATTCACTATGGCAGCTGTTCGTCAGTTCAAGTGGCAATAAAACCATCAAGTTGCATGGGTGCTGTGACTTTTCAAGACTGTTCCTATTTATTAGTACCACCAGCGTGNCAAAATGCTGCCCACCTGGGTGTCTTGGCTGCTCATAAAATCAGGACTCATCAATAGGTATATTTTGCTGACCCAAAAGAATACATTGGATGTTATCCAGGGGCTCACAGACAACAAAACACTTCAGACTGTCTTTGCGTATGTCTTCGCAGACTATGGTGAGATACTGTTTCCATTTCAGTAATGACCGACAATATTTTTTTTCTGTAAATTACTACAATCTCATACAGGGCAATTATTATTATTATTACACCTTGTTATTTACTTACCAATATTTTAGATGGCAAATTATCTATTGTATGAATGTATGTCTTAAATGTCAATGGTATGATTAGTAGTGATTTTCAGAACTTTGCACACTTATTATAAGCAGAATTCTCTTGATACTTTCTGCTCCTAAATTCCCACTGTTTTACTGCTTTGGGCATGTACAGTATGTAACAACTATTTTATTCTAGGGACTCCCCCGAAGTACAGCTCCTTCTTTACTCATGCTACGGTGCTGAACCACTTTGTGAAGAACGGTTCTTACTACCCAGTAGGGGGCACTAGTGAGATCGCCCACTGTCTCATCCCCACCATAGAGGAGTCTGGAGGAGGGGTGCTGGTGAGGGCACCTGTCAGTAAAATACTCTTAGATTTGGAGGGAAAAGTCATAGGTGAGATGTCAATTCAAGGAAATTATGCTTCCAGTCTACACTTTTGCCATGTATTTTTCATCAAGATGGTCTCTTGGAAACTAGTGCGATATGGAGAATGTGTGTGCATGTCTGTGTGCATATGTATGTTGTATAGTTGGAGGTAAAGTTTCTGAACAATAGTACTGAAAGTAAAATATTTGTGGCAGAATTTTAAATGTGGGTGAAGTAACCTTATAAATTAACAGTATGACCATGATACTAATTAATATTATTAATTGCAGTTCAAATAAATTCTGATTTACAGCAAATTATATATATATATATATCAGCTTGTTACATAACAGATTGCACAGAAATTAGATATGAAAAAATTACACAACTAAAATAGTTAAGATATTATAAGCAAATGAAATGCACTTGTAAATTAACAAAGTAAAAACTGATTTTTTTTTTCATTATTTTATGTGTATATCCACATGTGGCACAGTATCATCTTGGTTTTACTGATAAGCGTAATATTTTCAATCAACAGTAGGGTACCTGGTGTTTAATGAGACCTAGACTACTGGTAGATATTAATTAGTATGCTGTGCAACCACAGGTGTCTTATCATATTGTTTGATTTGTCCGTCAGGTGTGTGCGTGACAAAGAATAAGGAGGAAGTGAACATCTTTGCCCCTACTGTGATCTCTGATGCAGGATTATGGAACACATTTGAGTCACTGTTGCCAAGAGAAGTAATGCTCAAGTCTAGTAAGTTTATTTTCTTCTTGTGTTCCTTTTTGCTTCATACATTTATATTATATATATATAGAATTTACTTCTGGTTTGTTTCGTTAATTAATATTTTGCATACTTTTTTCAATCATCTTTTTTCCTTCATTCCATTCACTCAATGTTCAAATAATTCCTATTTATTCTATTGCTCATTTACTGTGGCAGCTGTTCGTCAGTTCAAGTGGCAAGAAAAAAAAAAAACAATCAAATTGCATGGGTGCCTTGACTTTTGAAGACTGTTCCTATTTATTTCAAGTTCTTATTAAGGCATGTTAAAACAGAAGTAGACAACACATGCCAGTAATGACATTTCCAATGTTTTGGGAGCCAAAAATATCAGTTTTGAGATCATGCAGCCGGCCCCCTGCATCCCACACCATATTGTTAGACTTTTTCACTTCATGGCAGTCTCATCCCTGTTGGTCCTATTTCTAAATTTTCTGTTTCAGAGTACTACAAGCCACTGAGAGATTTAGCTCAAAAACCTGGTGCTACGGCCATGCTGCTGTTTGTTGGTCTCAAGGGGACGACTGAGGAGTTGAACCTGTCTCCAGCGAATCATTTTATCTATTCAAGGTAAACAGTAGGATTTTGGATTATTTAGAACCGAGACACTAGTTAACATGTAGATTTCAATAGGAATTATACCCATATCTACCTGTTTTTTCACCAAGTTGGTAGGGTGTGTATTATTGATCTTAAATAAAGGATAAGGAAGTACTTGGTACTGTAAGGGTGAGAGGCGATACAGCAGCAATGTAGTACATGATGTAGTGGCTGTTTGACAGGTGCTTTTCTTTGGAGCTCTCATTCTTGAATACTGGCTGGTAGCAAGTATTGATGTTTTCATCATGCAGGGATAATAATGGGACTATATTAAATAGATTGATAAATAAATAAATGCATAATAATTAATTTTAAGTGAAATGATATAGTGATAGTAAGATATAATAAGATAAAATTCAAATGAGAATAAGTGTTGAAAAGATGAAACCATGATTATGGTCAGGACCTACAATAATAACAATAATGATAATAATCAATTTTGCAACTAAAAATTGGATTGTGCATTCACTATATAAGAGGGATAAAAGTAACTAAAACACATTAAGACATTGTTCACTAAAAAACTTAAAAGATTAATTCAGTGATGAAATGTTTAATCAGTCAATAAATTTAAAGTGTTTCAGTTTATGACCTTCCAGACAAACTTTTAAATATTTAAGGAAATAAATCATTGTGCCCAATTTGTACAGATTCTGAATTTGATATTCCTCTGTGAGCAGTCAGATTATTTGGTGACATTAAAGGGATAATAACTCTTCGTATGAGACCTATATTTCACAATAAAAAACTTGTGAATAACTCATAGAAATATAATATATTCTGTTTTACCACAAAAACAGCAGTTATAGCTTTTATTCTGATATTTGAACTTGTCTTTAGACCACATGACCTCCATTGATGTCTATACTCTGTTAAAATCTCTTAAGAGATTTTAGCAAAAAACCAAACTTTTTAGAAAAAAACCAGGGACTAACTTTGAATGTAAAAATGGATTCATTAACCATTGGTAAGTATGGGAAAATTGTTGTTTACTCCAGGAAAATTCATTTTTTGGCTGAAACGAAGAGTTATTATTGCTTTAATTTGGCTCTTTCCGATTTGTGATAACCATTTCTGAAAGCATTTTTTTTCTCTTACCTCTTCTTAATTATCACTTGATTGTGGCAATATTGATTACCAAGTCTTCAAAAATACTAGACTTCATGTTGATTTTCCTGCCTAGTATTTAATGATAGGAAATGTTTTAGGAAATGGAAAATGTTCATCACGAGTCACTAATTGTCAGTGAGTATCTGGAATTAGTTTAGTTTTCACTGGGCTAATGTAGTGTGATGGGTAAAAATCAATGCCAGAGAAGAACTGCAGAGATCACCTTAATATGCTGCAGAGATGCTATTTCATACTGTTATTGATTTTTCGCTGATCTGGAGTACAGTATCTAACAGTTATTATCATCATTTTATTTTTATTTATTTATTTATTTATTTATTTATTTATTATTGTAATCAAGGAAACATTTTAACAGTAATGTGTGATGTTCAGTTTGATTTTATTTATTTAGAGAATTTATTTGTATGTGAAAGTAGCACTCAGACTAGATAAACTTAGTCAGCATTTTCTTATGATTTCCCATCACAGGGTTTAAGACAAATTAATGAAACAATATTGATTGAAGTGAGAACTGTTTGCTATTTGGACCCAATCCCTTGAGTGCAGTTCAGCTGTAAAGGTTAAAGTATAATGGGGTTCAGGATTGTTTGTAATAGCTATGTTTACATTAAGGATGTTTTTATCCATATTTGTTGTAGTGATGATGTAGATCGCAGTTTCACAGACTATCTAGCCATGACAGCCCAAGAAGCCTGCACAGCCGAGACCCCCATAGTGTTTGCATCTTTTCCTTCAGCTAAAGATCCAACTTGGCAACAGAGATACCCAGGTAAACTATTATAATAACTATTATCTTGAACCTAATGATTCCATCTGATTTGTGTGTGTGTGTGCATGAGAGAGAGAGAGAGAGAGAGAGTACAAACAACAACATCAAACAGTAGCATAATGATATAGAATTTGTATGAATTAAAGTTTATCTTTGTGGGAGACATTTTAAATATTTCTAGATTTCAGTTTTAACACATGGAAGTAGTTTGACTAGTAGGTGTTTTTATGTGCTGGAAAAGCATTGTTTTATATAAAGGCATGTAGAATGTGTTAGGTGTGACAGTTCTCAACACAAAACACATTGACTGGTTCCAATGAAAATCTCTTTGCCCCACAATTATCCTGCTGCTTTCAAATCCTAAAACTTATTTTCTTGACACCTTTAATAATTATATCCACACTACCCAACGTGGGAGTGGTGTTGGTATGTTTTTCCTTTTAACTCTAACTAGAATCTAGATAGCTTGTACTGGGTGACTCACATTTACGCCATACCATGAGAAATAATTATTAATCATAGCCAATAATTTTCTCAAAATTCGAGGTTTGTTTGAAAATGACAAAAATGATAAATTATTTCAACTGTTTTCTAGGTCAGTCTGTTTGCACTGTGATCACCCTGGTGAATTGGGAGTGGTTTTCCCGATGGGAGGATCAGAGGATCATGCACAGAGGGGAGGACTACGAAGGCTTGAAGAAGAAGTTTGCTGATCAGGCATGGGAGCAGTGTTTGAGGAAGTTTCCTCAGTTGGCAGATAAGGTAAAATACAGGAGGTTATTTTTTATTTTTANCGCCGGACATAAGGTCCGACGATACGTGATTTTTTATCGGACCGAGACGAAATTTGCCAGGCATGTCCGACGGTCCGACGCCTTTTGTAAAGTCTGTTAGGCTATGAAAAAAAAGAAGAAAAAGTAATTTGGAAAACAAATTATAATGGTTTGAAAGATGAGCTAGTTTGAAAGATAATACATTACAAGTTGATATAAATTGATAAATTTGAATTTGAATTGCACTATAACAGCTGTAGTACAAGTGTGTTAGATGCATGCAAATTTGAATACTGCTACCAGTTGTTTTTCAGATAGAAATCATATTACAGCAACTTTTACTACCCCCCCCCCCCCCCCCCCCAACTGGCTTTCTGTAAGACGTACCATACATTCTTCACACCTTGTATCCTAGGTGGAGTATTTTGACGTTGGCACTCCTCTGTCCAACAAGTTCTACTTGGGTACTCCAAGGGGTGAGATCTACGGACTGGAGCACGACTTCTCGAGGTTCTCACCTGAGATGACCTCTCATGTTAGAGCACAGACAGATATACCAGGCCTTATCTTGACTGGTAAGTTGATGGGGAAACAGCCAGGGTGTCATGTTAAAAAGGTCATTCAATTTTCTTCAAGTTATAAACTTGTGAGTTGGATGGTGAATTGCGTAGCAATAAATAAGTTAAGTCATTGTGTGTGAGTAATAGAAAATGGGAGTCATTTATCTCAAAAATGCATGTGAAATCGATCTCTCTCTCTCTCTCTTCCTTCTTCCTTTGCTTCAGTGTAATCAGATTTAAAATTTCCTCAATTCCCACATTATATAATTCAGGTCAAGATGTCTTCTCCTGTGGGTTTGCTGGCGCTCTGTTTGCAGGCATCCTGGCATCCTCTGCTGCGCTGAACAGGCTGGTGTTCATTGACCTGATACTCAAAAAGCAGCTCTTCGGCCAAAAGAGAGACAAAAAAGAGATCGAGTTGGAGGAATGAAGGCGCACTGAAACAACGAGAAATGGGTAAAGACATTGTATTAATTAGTGAGAAATGAATGGACGAAGAAGTAAAGGATAAAGGTGGTTTGACAGAAGAGGAAAGTTTAGAAAAAGTGTCTGTTAGTTTTGTAGGAAAATTAGGCATAAGGAAAAATCAGGCATAAGTGGAGAAGAGAGATAATGGGAGTGAAAAGAAAATATACAAGAGGAAAAGATGGAGAGACAAGTGACTAGTATTCCTCTGTTGGTGCTCATTTCTTGTTAAATGGTGTCTGCCATCCTCTTTGGGGCAACTCAATTGGACAAACACAGATTGGTGCTTTTTTTTTATTTTCACTTTGCGATATTTAAGCTTGTGAAAGAGATTTTGTCCCCCATGGACAGGATACTGATGATTTTTTTTTCTAACAATGTATTAAGTATTACGTGAGAGCCAAACTTTGTTAACTCAGATTGCAATAATTTGTTGATAGAATTATTAAGTGCTCCAGGAATCTTTGTAAATTTTGCATGTTTGTGGCATGTGAGAGCCAAACTTTATTAATTCAGATTGCAATAATTTGTTGATATCATTATTTAGTGCTCCAGGATTTTTTGTATATTTTGCATATTTGTGGCATTGAATATTGTTTGTGTTATTGGTTGTTTGCCATCTACAGTCATGTTTCTAGTCAAGTGCTGTTTGTTACGCACAATTACGTCAGCAGGCCAGTATATACATAGAGTGATACACTGCAATTTCAGGACCGCAAGAGCCCTACCAAATGCCTGTAGTCGTAGAACTGAAGCCAGGCCAGTAAAATATATAAATTTGTTTGGTAATATATATATATACTAGCCACAATTTCTTCCTTGGGCCAATGAGATTCCTGTGTTCTAAAGACTTTATAGGTTTTGACTCGGACTGAAATTACTTCAAAGGAAACTTTCTTAATTGCACCAGACTGACCTTGGAGTGAAGGTGAAGTGGGTTACAGAAGGATTAGACCTGTTTGTTTGGTGGTCTAATCTCAATGGAATGGCCTGCTGAAGCATGTTGTGCTGAACTGAGTGGAACCATCTTAATTAGAAACTCCTCTTAAAAGGCATAGAGTCTCAGTTACTATTAGGTTAATTACCAAGTTGACATAGTTTTTAAAAAAGTGCTCAATTTTCAAATTTTCAAATGTTAAAAAGCAAATACTAAACTTCAGGTAGTTGAACAGGAGATTATTTAACAAATTTGAAGGGTTCTGGAGAACACTTAGTAAAGAAAGTCTTGCCAACAGTGTTGTGATTTATAATAATTATTGTTTGGCACATATGACAATATTACTGTTTCAGTATTTGTTTTGTGATACTTTTTGTTATATTTGTAGCTATTTATGGCACTGTTATTATTATTTTTTTTTGTTTGTTTGTTTTTTGTATAACCTGCTACATATGCAGACCTGTCACATACTGAGTTGTACATATATGCATATTGTTAGAATGTTGATAATTTTTCACATGCAATCTTTGTTCACGTTGTAACATATGCTGTCTCACCTTTGTTATGCAAATATTTCACAGAATTTGAAAATTTAATGATACTCAACATAGGCAGATCAAGAAAGAGGAAACTGCTCCATCTACACCAATTACAGAATCGTTAGTTTTCCCCTCCCCTCCACATCCTCCAGTTTTTCAAAAAAGGTGTGAAAACCCAATCTTTTTGTCTACCCCCCCCCCCCCCCCCCCCCCCCAAAAAAAAAAAAAAAAAAAAATCCAGATATTGTTAGAATATGAGTGTGATGGTACAGATCCTTCTGGACTTTCGAAAACAACTATGGAATATTAGGGTAAAACTTAAATGGGGATATCCAGGAGAGGGGACTCTGGTATCATATGACCTCTTTTCTGGTCTCTCCTATGAAATTACCAACTACATTTATTAATAATGTCAAAGAGCCAATTTTGAATTGATATAGATCTGTTGTTTGCGCTCAGGTTTTCAGTGCCATTTTGTTATATATTTATGTATACTGTCTTGTAAATATGGACACATTGTTAAGACTATGCTGAGTGACACAATGCCAGTAGTAGAAGCACCAAGATGTTTTCATATTTTAAAGAAATGATAAGCCAGATCTCTGCTGGCGCTTAAATGAGAAAGGTTGTGTTTTTCTTTAATTTATTAATTTTCCTCACTCTTGAAAGATAAACGCCGAAAAAAATGACTATGTACTATATTAAGATGCGTTTTTGTTTGATATGCAACTTCAATGATACGTTTTGCAATGGCTTTACTTAGCTGGCAAACTACATTTTTATTAAAACAGCAAATGTTAATTTTTATAGCAGAGTCCAGAAACCATTGTCCTTCCTTCAAAAGAACCAAACGTCACACAAAGGTAGATATTCGCTAAATTTTTGCTTTTTTCAAGGCTGTTTCCTTGATAATGAACATGTTGATTACATTGTGCATATTCTAGAAAACATCATTAGCATTTGTATGTTGATTCACTGTATTTTGAACTTTGGCTGTCTTGTAAAGATGGCAAGTACAACATGGTGATCACAGCAGTTGCTGTGCTAACAGGTCATATAAAACATAGGATAGTGCTTTAAAAACGAATGCTGATCTCACACTTGGGTAAATTTTCCATCACATTGCCACTATATTTGTTTGTAAGTATTGTATGGGAAACTTCAAAATGAGGTTGTATCACTTAGCACGGTTTTGATGATGAATTTATATGTTTTTCTGTTCGAGGTCTAATAATTTATATTTGCAGTATTTATGACATGTTATTACAACCCGGTGAACAAATCACGTTGGGACCACGTGGCTACCAAGTGACTGGTAAAAACCACGTGGTCGCGGCATGTTTGTGTTTACTGGGAAGGAGGTTTGCAGTTACTGGCACCTACCTCCTAAGTTAAACTTCTCTGTAATTTTTTCTTTATCAAAAAAAGCGCAAAAATTTATTTAAAATTATGTAAAGTGACTTGTCAGTGATATACATTTATACCTTGAGAGCTATTCACATCGGAATTGTAAAACCAGACCAAGAACATATGCGTACATGTAGTGTGAAGTGATGACGTGGGCTTCTGTTTGGTTATTGAATTCCACTGAATCACCAAACTCAGGCCTACCCAACTACCAGACTCGGCACCGAATGATCCTCAAATTCACCGGTAGATCAGACCACACTACCCGTTTTCAAGGTGTGTGTCAGATCGCATTACACAGTATCATACCCTGAAAAAATGTTGAGTGGTGATGCAATGCTTTTCAACCCCGCTGAGAATCGTCACTATCACATCGCGTACTAGGCAAGAGCGGTGTCGCGTCTGATACTGTGAAATGCGTACTGATACACACCTTGAAAACGGGTAGTGTGGTCCAATTTACCAGTGAATTCAGGATCATTCGGTGCCGAGTCTGGTAGTTGGGTAGGCCTGAAACTGCTGCGTCAGTCAGATAGAGGGACCGGTCACGCTATTTCTGTCGTCTTTTATCTTTGTAGATATTTAGAGCATATGATTCAAGCACCTATTAAAGATGGTGGACTCGTTAACAATGTTACGCGAAATTTACTTGTAAAGCGAACTAGTTGAAACAAAGAAACCTGTTAAAAATGTCATCTAAATAAAATTTATTTGGGATATGGAACTACGTGTAGGACGAGACAAGGGCGTGAAACGATGAAAGTACTGAGTCTTAAAAAGAATTTGATGGTCGTTCTTCGCGCCGAATCCCTCTATACCATTCCTTGTGAATTGGACCAAGAATGGAATAACCTTTTTCCGTGGAAGACCCTTTTTCTTAATCGTAAAAAGTAGTGGTTATAACCTATTATGGTATCGTGTATTCTTTTGGCGTTAACAATGTCTATACCATTGACAATATAATACCAACAACAGGGGCTTTTTTCTGAATGAGTGAACATTTTTACCCTTTTTGTTGACACAGCTTGAGAAATGACGTAGAACCTAGCAGTAAATCAAATTCGATCCAGTTAGCCCGCTGAAGGCTCAGAATCATAGGATGTGGTGTACACGAGAAGGCGGCACCATTTTTGTATTTGCATGCATTATTATTATTATTATTATTATTATTATTATTGCTATACTTGGGAGGTATTGACATCGTTCACCTGAGTGGGTTTAAAAGTCACTGATTGGTTTCGGAATGGTTATTTATTATATTGTGTAATTGTTTAGTTGTGTTTTACTGTGTTAACATGGCATTAAAGGATCGTTTACTGGGACCCTCTTCACAAACGTTAGTTTTGAGCTTGGCTTTAGACTGCTAAAATTATTGTAAGACCGTATAACGAACTATCGGCCCACAATAAAAGTCAGCTGAGAGTAAAACTTGCTTCAAGAGGAGCACAATTTGCTCTTTGGGATTTATCTTTAAAACTGAAAAACGAAGAAGCCTTAAATATTCTTTGTGAAACGAAACAGTGTGCTGATGTTGACATCTGTCTAAGCAAAAAAAGGATCTTTGACTTATTTAGTGAAACGCAGTCCCAGATGAGTATGTACTACATGTTACTGCACCGTTTAATATGCATGAACGTCGCTGAAATAGAAATGGGTTTGTCAAGAATGCCTATATTATCGTGACGATACACTTACTGTTACCTTGCGTTCGCAGATTTAATAAGAACTAGTCGAAGAGGGTTGCTTCAGAGCAAGTTGTGAACCTCAAGTGAAACAACAATAAGAAATTATGAAATAATGACGAGTTTAGTGTTCCCAGTTGTTCTTTTGGGTTCGCCCATTTATATTTTATGCTGAAATTTCATTATTTAAAGCTTATTTTCATGTTTTTGACTATCTTCATATATTTTAAGCTCTGTATCCAAAAGGTTTTGAAAACATTCTACTAAAAAGTACATAAATCATCACATCCTTTAAAGATGGATTTGAAATAATTTTTGTTACACCATAAGTTTCATTTTATATATCTCGGAGAAATAGCAAAATGAAAATCGTTTCATATTAACCGAAAAATATTATTTGAACGCATTTTTTTCTGCTTCCTTTCTGTGCTGTAAATAAAAGTGGTCGATGAGCAGGTAAGACAAGTAGACCAAATTTACGACCAAAATTTGAAGATAGGTGCCGTCTAAAGCTCTTTAATGGCTGATCAAGTGATTAATTCAGTTTATACCTTAGCATGTCGACTTTATTTGAGTCGCATAATAAACTAGTAGAAGTTGTTTACATGCATTAATGGCAGTCCACGCTCCACCGACGCTCGGTTCAAATGTACCACAAAAATAACGATCAGCAATACATAATTGTCACATTGATCACCGATAGTAAACTTTTATGTACAGATACAGATGTGTCTGTTCATATAGCTCTCACTTGCGTCTGTTGTCGCCATCTGCTGTCGCTGTCGTCATGCACTTGCAATGATAACACGATAAGTGGAAAACTTTTGTCTTCAAACTTACAGAACTGATGAATATTAATAAAATACAGGTCAAATTCGAAAATCGGCATGATCGGGCCATTTTGTTTTCAAAAGTTATGCCGTTTTTCGCTTTTGTCAACATATTCTATCCGCCAGTATACAGATAACATGAAAACTGTGTCATATTTTACTTTAAAACTTGCAGACCTATTTATATGACTAATATACAGATCAAGTTCGAAAATTATCTTGATCAGTTTAGTTTTGGTGAGGTTATGCTTTTTTTGTATGTATGTGGTTTTTTCCTCAGATTCGATCCCTAGGCAGGTGAACAGTCTCGTCATTGAATTAGATATGCTAAAGTGTTCTTTTGACATTTTTCTTCTTAACAATATTGTTAGTTGATTACATAAAAATGGTGATATATCTGTTTTTGTGTATTGTGTAATAAAATGTAAAAATGGAAATAAACTCATATCATTGCATTTTGTCAGATCCAATCCTTCACTATGTTCAGTCTCAGAATGGAGCAAATTGAACATTTAAAATTGTTTTATTGACATTTTTCCAATCTCAGCAATTTTGTCAGTTGATCATAAGAAAATGATAGTAAAATGATCATTTTGTGTTTTGTAATAATGTTGAAATGGAAATAAACTCATTTCAGTACAGTTATCTCTTGTTTACAGTTTGGCATTTTAAAGCTGTGACTTTGAAGTTCCATGGGCCTGAAGACCTTTGCTAGTAATGTTTTCTAAATACCCGCATTACCTGCAGTGCATAATTAAAGATTGATGGTGATTATGCTATATTGCATCAAAATTGAAGAAAAGCCTATATTGGGCACTGACCATTTACGAAAAACCATGACACTATACTCAAGCATACAGAAATGAAAAATAGGACTAAAATAACAGCTTGAGATGGAAACCAGTCTTATGTTACTGGAAAAAATACAGTTTTGTGAACATTTTAATTTTTCACATTGTGGCATTTACAAGGTTTGACTTTGAACTTCCATGGGCTTGAAGACTTTTGTTTGTTTTCCGAATATCCATGATACTTATATTTTATTATTAAAATTAACGGTCATATGCTGTAATATTGTAATATTGCATCAAAATTGAAGGAAACCTTTTGGGGCTGCCATAATGACCATAAAACGAAAACCATGTTACTTATGATTCTCTTTACTGTAAAGATTCATAGAACTGAAATGCAGCCTAAGTTGGAAAACCAATCTGATGTATTCTCTTCTGGAAGCATTGCAGTTCTTTCTGAAAATTTCATTTTTCACATATGACTTTTAAGTGTGGAACTTAAAACTCCCACAGGCATGAAGAAGAACGGAAATCAAATTTTCTAAATGTCCATGTTATGTATAACCAACTTGATTGGATTATGATTTTTTCTTGAATTTATTTATTTATTTATTTATTTATTGAAATTATCATTTTTCTCATTCTAGCAATTTTAAGTTGTGAACTTGAACTTGCATGGGTCTGAAGCCTTTTGCTTGTTAACTTACATCGGTATTACCTGTTGTGCATAATTAAAATCAGTTGTTGACTTTGCAGTTACAGTTGAAGCATACTGTATAATTGCATCATAATTAACAGTAGCTTTGTGCGTTATTAATTTGTGCTTTTTGTCTGTACATTTGACAGCTTTGCTGCCTTATTCTTTTTTGTTGTCTGTATTTTTGACAGCTTTGCTACCTTGTTTAAATAAATTTTAACGCAAAAGGTGATATGCCTGGTCCCGCATTCGTTCTCGGGATATCCTTATTGTGGGTCCAAAAGCTTAGCCTTTGTAGTAGGCGGGTTACCGAAAACCGGAATTCGAACTTTAGATTCTCCGTGCTAATTGTGGTTTGTGACTACCTTGCATTTTTTTGTAGAACAATCCAAGTCTGAGTGGAATCTCGCTGACTGCAATCTTGTTAACTGAATGACACGCCAGTAAGCCTACAACCGCAGCTTTTCTAAAGCCGTTTGTTTAAGGAGCCTTCGGTTGGTTTTCCCATTACTTGTGGTAGGAAATTCGCAAAAAGTGACATAGTAAGCCGGTGCAAGAGACAAACCGTCACGTCCAATGGGACACTTTTCTTTACACCACTCTTTAACGTCAGCCAGTGACGAAACGTCATCAAGAATGACGCACGCGCAAATTTCTTCACCCAACCGGACGTCCGGTGCGCCAATGACAACGACATCTTTGACAGCATGGTGTTGCTTGAGGATTCCCTCTATTTCAGCAGGAAATAGTTTAAAAGTCGCACGCTTGATCATGTCATCTTTACGACCGCAAATTGTTATCCTGCCAGTCAAACTCATAACACCAATATCACCTGTACAAAACCAGCCAGTCGCATCAAACGCTTCTCGTGAGGCCTTCTCGTTGTCCACGTAGCAATTGGCGTAGATGGTTGGCGACCGCACGCAGATTTCGCCGCTGGTTCCGCGAGGGACGTCTCGGTGGTTTTCATCGACAATTCTCACTTCTGTACCTTCGTAAATTTCTTCCCCGTCTTGGCTATTGTATGTCTGGTTGCATAGGGTGCCCGCCATCAAACCCACCTCTGCCGTACCTGTTATTTAGACAGTTCTGTCCTTATTGTTTCTCAACATTAAATAACCATCAAAAGTGTTCTTGTGTATTTGTGTGTGCGTGTCTGTATTGGAGAAAGGAGGTGCTGTTCAAATGTTAGCCTATTAAACAATCATAGGAAATTCATGTGTAGTAAGAGAGAGACAGAGAAAGTTATCATACCGTAACATTCTGACACACCTTCCACGTTAGTCAGCAGGCCTTGTACTTTCTTTATGACATCTAGATTAATTCTCTGACCCCCTGTTATTATGTGCCGAAGAAAAGGCAACGAGTGGACGGAGGGATCGAATCGGGAGACAAGATCAACCATGAAATAGTGCATCATCACCGTATGCGTACATTCCTCCCTCTTCAGGATTTCCATGACGAAATCCATGTCTCCACCACCAATCACCAGAGCAGAATTCACCGTCACTCCTGTCCCTCCAAACACCGCCATTCTAAGCAGCGTCATGCTACCTCCCAGCCAAGTCATCGGCCGGTCGTTGAAGAAACAGCTGTCGTCCCCGAAACTCGACATGGCGAGGAAGGGACACTGGTGTAGATACTTGCTATGGGTGTATTGGACTCCCTTGGGTTTACCTGTGGAACCAGACGTGAATAAGACCAAAAGTGGGTCCTCTGGGTTTGGCGCCACCCATATCTTTTTCGCCACGACGTCCTCCCAGTTCTGTCCCTTTCCTGCTGCAAAGACGCTGCTGAGGGTCACAGTGCCCTCCGTGGTGACGTCACATTTTGGACCAGAGGTGATGGCGTCAAATTTGGGACCAAAGATGATGACGTCTTTATCTACGTTCTCGCTTGATTTTCGGGTGAGTATCTTTCTGCATACATCCACCTCTTCGTCTGTTCTTAAGTACATTATGAGAGCACGGCATCTGTATTGCCAAACGTCATCTTCAAGGGTGGCCAAGTTGCTGAGGAGAAACGCGTTGCAGCCAATACGACACAATGCCAGCTGAACAGAAAAATATTCAATGCAGTTTGGCGCGAAAAAAGCCACGCGATCCCCAAATGTATACCCACGCTGCAGCAGTGAAGCAGCCAATGTTTTGGACTGTTTCTGCAAAACAATAAAGGTAATTTTAAAAAATCTTTAAGTGGTATTCTTTGTGAGTTAAAGGAGAACGCCACTATCTGAGACATTAAATGGTTAAAATGTTAGGTTATTATCCGTTGCATTTTGTAAATTGTTGATTTAGGGGTTATCCATTTTATCATCATTTTGACAAGTCTACAAAGTGTAGTCTTTTCCAGACAGCCTTCCCCTCTTCAGAGAGCAGAAGGCAAAAAGGTTAAAATGATATGACTCTTGACAGCAATTTGGGTCATTATTTTAGCATTATTCAATACAATTGACGTAATATTTGGTTGAAACACCCTGCTTCTCTAACGAACCCCCGAAGTGGTCAAAATGCACAGAAAATAACTGTTAGGAAAACGAAATTTTAAAATAAAAAAAAAAAGACTAATTATCAAAAGCATATACTGGTATGAGCCCGGTATACCTGAAGTTCGGCAAAAGTCAGACATTCTCTCTGCTGCCTGCTCTGGTAAACCACGGCGGCGGTCTTGGTGGGCAGTCGGTCCGCGGTGGAGTCAAAGACTTCCGGCAGAGTGATGTAGGCGGTAGGAGTCGACATCGGGGTATGGTGGTAGCTTGTTTTACACGAGTAAAGTTTTCCCACGCGATCCATATCTCAGTTTGGTTAATTCTGGAATTGAATACATTTTTTGATAAAAAAAATGAAGTCCTTTTAGATATATATAGGCCTCATAAACAAACTAGCTGTTCGTGATGTTAAACCTCGGATTTGTGATTGCGAACGCCGATTTAACGACTCAAACCTCGATATCATGGCCTTAAATAACTCCTGCATTACTCCCGTATTGAAACTAGTTAGGGTTGGGAAAAATAACCAGTATGTAAACAACTTCAGGCCCGAAAGCTGGCCTAATTGTTTGTGCTCTATTATTAGATGCTTGCGACCGTTAATTTTACGTTCGCGCCATGAATTCGACATTTGCGATAATAAAATTCTTTCATCGTAAATGAAGCTTGGGATATGGAATTGGAAATGGAATTGTTTTCGAGCAACATAAAAGGCATACATGTATGTGACTACATATCCCAGCAAACACGTCACATTCGGATCACGTGGCTAGCACGTTGCTACCACATTATAACGTCATAGACACGGATTAACCACGTGGTACCAACGTGACGTGTTTGCTGGGATTAACCACTTTTAAAGCATAAATTATTTTCAAAGTACTTCAGAAACAAAGGCGTCCTAGCGTTGATGCTGGAAGAAAGGGTTTGGGTTTTAATAATTACTGTGAAAAAATTGCGCAAGCATACTGGTCTGCTTGTTTGTTTGTGTGCAGCCAACTTTTTTGTTTCACGATAGCAATCCCGTTTTCTTTAATAAACTTATACAGGCCTGTCTTTATTTCGAACTTAATTTAACCTTAATCTCTTCTTTTGATTTTTGATTTTTTTAATTTGAACTCGTGCTTTTACTTCATCAACCTTGTCCATTTGCTAAATTGCTTAAATTGTGTGCTTAACGAATCGTGTTATTATTGGAGAACAACAATTACTAGCCACCTTTGTACACAAAAGTTGTCAAAAGAGAAAAAAAACAATAAAAACTCCTCCTCTTTTACCTTTGCCACAAGCCGCAATACTGTAGTGCTCTAGTAGCAAAACGTGCTGCTTTCAAGCTTCACTATACCTCACGCATGTGTTATTAATTTTTCTGAGTTGGTTTTTTTCCAACTGTTTTTTTTTTTTTCTTTTCATAACATAAGTAACGCACTCAGTCATGCGTTTTTTAATGCGCGGCGTACCTGTGTAATTATTGATTCGTCTGACACTAATGTTACATAGGCCTTGGCATATGGAGTGTCTAAGTGGCGTATCTAGGGCATGACGTTTAGAGCTCTCACCCTGTGCGCCTTTATTACCAGTACCTGTATTTAAAAAAATCATTAAAAATATATTCTCAAATATTAAGATGGGCACCATTTCAGTGATTATCGTGGTCACAACTATCTGTGGATACATGCGCACCTGAAATAAAAGTAGAAGACATCATATGATACATGCAAATAAATCAAGTTCCAGGCCTCTGTTTATTCAGCTGTGCTGTTGACCTTGACGCAATTTATTGCGTGTATGTACGACTGGGTACAACCTCTCCGTCTCCAGGACCTGGCGTATATCTACTCAATGACCTAGATACAGATCTGCCGGTATTTTCAGGACATTGATCTATCAAACGGTACCTCCCTTTACTACAAATTATCCCTACCCTACCCTTGAGAAAAATATACCATTAACTGGTGTGTATACTTACTCTTTATTTACCCTGTAAGTATCCTGTGACTTAAAAACACGCTCGGCTGTCACCTTGATTGGTTAGAAACGATTGTCGTAAAATCGCTACATAATTTAAAAACGAGTGCATTAACTTTAAAACCACATAAAACGATCTTACAGTGCCATAAAGCAAAGAAAACATACATGTACATCATAATCGGTTAAGTATTCAAAACGAATGTCGTTAAATCTCCATAGGGTCCCAAAGAGTAAATAAAAAAGAGACAGACAACCTCGACGCACATAAAAATTAAAAAAGAAAAAAAAAAAAAACACCCTAGGCTACATCGTTCTATTCATCGTGTGTAAATCCCACATCGGTAGAAATCTACGATGAACGATTTCGAAGTCCTCGTCGTTTTGAAAGCAGGGTAATCCCTTGCTTTTAATATAGCGTGAAACGGCCCCCGCACGAAAATGAAGTAGATACTCCAGCGCAGTAGACTACTGCAATCATACTGCAAACATGCTTCAAATCTGCTTCGATGTGGGAGCTAATTAACATATTATATTTGAAACATGCTTCTATCATGCTGCTAATCTACTGCATTTATGCTCCTCCTCTGTAAAACCCTACGTAATTTTTGAAGTAGAATTGCAGTAGGCTATACTGCATTTCTACTGCAAATATGCTCCACACCACCACTGCGTTACTGCTTCTTTGTTACTTCGATACTACTGCATTTTCTTGCGGGGGGCTTTATGAAATGAAGCCGTGCCATTGGATCGGTATTTTTGGATTGACCCCGAGGTCAATTTATGTTTCTTATTCGCATTATTGTGCTGCTGACGATCGGTTTAGAATAAGCAAAGAAGAGTTTGCTATCATTGGCCTACCGATAGCATTTATTCATAGTCATGTATCGTGGAGTCATATTTCATTGCAATCATTCATATAATCAATCCAAAAATAGCAGTCTAAAAGGAGCCCGTTTATCCTATACTTTTCATGATGAACTGCACTTTGCAAGTTTTCCGTCCCATACCGGGTATATCTCCAAAACTGACATATATATATCAGCGTCAGCGCCGTCCCTAATAATTTTACGTAGTTAAACTTTTATCGTAGTCACAGACCTTTCATTTGACCTTGGTTGTCTTTCGCAGCGTATTTGAATCATGAATCTATAAGATTACTTTCGGCCTCAGGGTCATATAAATACATGTATAAGAAATCACTCGTTGGACATATTTCTCTTTTCAATATTACACTACAAGCCATCTATACAAATGATCTATCTCCCACTTATGAAATACTTCTGAAATACGTGTGATAAAAAAGAAAGATGAAATCGACTTATATAAGGTTTCACCAATGTGACAAATACAGAACTTGCAGGAAAATATAGCACAGTCAAAAGGCTATATAGCTAGCATTCACTTTCAACACGAATTGTGTATTACATGTATATAACAACTGGTACTGATAAAATATTATATGATTGAGGCACAAATTAGATACCTTTTTACAGTGTTAAGGCGGGAAATTGTAGCTGTAGAACAGTTTATTTGAGTATAGTCTTGCATCCCTATCAAATATACCTTGGAAATAAAGTTCATGGTTATCGTCTCTTATAACAGGCATCATTTTAGTGTAGAAAGCCTTATAAANAAAAAAAAAAAAAAAAAAAAAAAAAAAAAAAAAAAATGCACAATTTAACACAGGCGCCACTGACAAGCCATCAGGTCCGACAGAAAACTTCTCAGCCAATGAGGACACACCATCTAGATTGACGCATGCACATATTTCCTCACCTCAGTCAGATTAGAGTGCCAGCCACAGCAGAGGCATTACTAATGATTTACATAAGGAAAAAGTAAACGTTACTATGGCGGCGGGTTTAAAACATTCACTCCTTTATTTCTTATTATAACATAATAAAACACATTCTTTATAGTCTTCAAGTCGCATGTTTGTAAAATACCTGAATTAATTTGTTCCATTACAATTCTTGTAGATCTATAGTTAATTTAGTTCCAGAGGTAACTTGTGCTGTTCGGATTTTGGGTGTTTTATCAAAAATGTATTTCATTTTTAACGTCTCACGTACAAAATCAACAAATACTTTGAGAGGGGGCACCTGGTTGATTTTCGATATCTGTTTCTTTGGATTTCTAAATATGTATATATATATATCTTGCTACAAAAATGTTGCCCTCCATCCCTTTATAAGCACAAAGCGCCAGTTAATATTCACTCTTAGATGCAGCTATAGAGATTCAGTAATCCTACAATTGCAGCTTTTCAAAAGCCGTTTGTTTGATCAACCTTCGGTTGGTCTTCCCATAAATTGTTGTAGGAAATTCGCCAAAAGTGACATAGTAAGCGGGCGCAAGAGACAAGCCGTCAAATCCAATAGGAAACTTCTCTCTACACCACTCTTTAACGTGAGCCAGTGAAGAAGCCTCATCAAGAATGACACATGCGCAGATTTCCTCACCCAACCGGACGTCCGGTGCGCCTATGACGACGACATCTTTGACAGCATGGTGTTGTTTGAGGATTGCCTCGATTTCTGCAGGAAATAGTTTATCACTCGCTCGCTTGATCATGTCATCTTTACGCCCGCTAATTGTTATCCTGCCAGTCAAGCTCATAACACCGATATCACCTGTACGAAACCAGCCAGATGCATCAAACGCTTCTCGAGAAGCTCTCTCGTTGTCCACGTAACAATTGGCGTAGATGGTCGGCGAACGCACGCAGATTTCGCCGCTGGTTCCGCGAGGGACGTCTCGATGGTTTTCATCGACGATTCTCACTTCTGTACCTTCGTAAATGTCTTCCCCGTCTTGGCTATTGTATGCCTGGTTGCATAGGGTGCCCGCCATCAAACCCACCTCTGTCGTACCTGTTATTGAGACAGTTCTTTAGTTAGTGTTTCTCAACATTAAAAGACCATCAAAAGTGTTCGTGTGTATTCGTGTGCGCGTGTCTGTGTTGGGGAAGGGGGTACTGCTCAAATATTCACGTATAAAGCAATCATAGCCAATTTATGTGTAGAAACAAAGAGAGAGAGAGAAAGTTATCGTACCGTAACATTCTGCCACAACTTCCACGTTCGTCAGCAGATCTAGTATATTCTGTATGACATCCAACTTCATTCTCTGACCCCCTGTCAGAATATACCGGAGAGAAGGCACAGAATGGACCGAGGGATCGAAAAGGGCGACAAGATCAACCATTAAATAGTGCATCATTACAATATGCGTACATTCTTCTCTCTTCAGGATTTCCATGACAAAATCCATGTCTCCACCACCAATCACCAGAGCAGAATTCACCGTCACTCCTGTCGCTCCAAACGCTGCCATACTAAGCAACGTCAAGCTACCGCCAAGCCCGGTAAAAGGGCGGTCGTTGAAGAAACAGCTGTCGTCCCCGATACTCGCCATGGCAAGGAAGGGACACTGGTGTAGATACTTGGTATGGGTATACTGGACTCCCTTGGGCTTACCTGTGGAACCCGACGTGAATAAGACCCAAAGAGGGTCCTCTGGGTTTGGTGCCACCCATCCCTTTTTCACCACGATGTCCTCCCAATTTTGTCCCTCTCCCGCTGCAAAGACGCTGCTGAGGGTCACAGTGCCCTCCGTGGTAACGTCAAATTTTGGACCAGAACTGATTACGTCAATTTTGGGACCAAAGATGATGACGTCTCTATCCACGTTCTCGCGTGATTTTCGGGTGAGTATCTTTCTGCAAACATCCACCTCTTCGCCTGTTCTTATGTACATTATGAGAGCACGGCATCTGTATTGCCAAACGTCATCTTCAAGGGTGGCCAAGTTGCTGAGGAGAAACGCGTTGCAGCCAATACGACACAGTGCCAGCTGAACAGAAAAATATTCAATACAGTTTGGCGCGAAAAAAGCCACACGATCCCCAAAAGTATATCCACGCTGCAGCAGTGAAGCAGCCAATGTTTTGGACTGTTTCTGCAAAACAATAAGGGCAATTAAAATATACATCGTTAAGTGGTATTCTTTGTGAGTTAGTGGAGAGCGTCACGATCTGAGACATTAAATGGCTGAAATGTTAGGTTATTCTTGGTTACAGCCATTTGCAGAATTTTTGTTTATTGATCAATTAGGGGTTAACCAGTTTATCGTCAATTTGTCTACAAAGCAGGCCCGTAGCTAAGGGGGGTTCGGGGGGGTTCGAAAGAACCACCCTTTTTGCTGGGAAAAGGTCCACTCTGGGTACAATTTGAACTATGTACTTGAGGATTTTATGGTAAAAGGTCCACTTTTTCAGAAAACGAACCCCCCCTCTAAAATTGCTGGCTACGGGCCTTACAAAGTGTAGTCTTTCCCAGACAATCTTCCCCTCTTCAGAGAGCAGAAGGCAAAACGTTAAAATGATGACCCTTGACAGCAATTTGAGTCATTATTTGTATTACATTTCAACATCACCGACGTCAACATTTGGTTGAAACACCCTGTTACTCTAACTAACCCCCGAAGTGGCCTAAATGCGCAGAAAATGTCTGTTAGGAAGATTAAATTTTAAAAAAATTAAATTATCAAAAGCATATACTGGAATGAGCCCGGTATACCTGAAGTTCGGCAAAAATCAGACATTCTCTCTGCTGCCTGCTCTGGTAAACCACAGCGGCTGTCTTGGTGGGCAGTCGGTCCGCGGTGGAGTCAAAGATTTCCGGAAGAGTGACGTAGGCGTTTGGAGTCGACATCGGGGTATGGTGGTAACTTGTTTTACAGGAGTAAAATTTCCCCACGCGGTCCATATCTCAATATGGTAATATGGTTAATTCTGGAATTGAATGCATTTTCAATTTAGAAAAAAAAATATAAGTGAAAATATGCAGGCCTTATAAACGAACTGGCTGTTCGTTATCTTAAGACTTGGGTTTGTGATTGCGAACGTTGATTTAACGACTCAAACCGCGATATCATGGCGTAAAATCACCCTTGCATTATTGCCGTATTATATGTACTGGTAGTTCGGGTTGAGAAAAATAACACGTGTGTTAAAACAGCTTAGCAATTTCAATTTCAATTTATTTATGTACTGGTACATAGATTGTCATGACCTTGTACAATATGATATACTAATGACGATACAATACAATTGGTGCATTACCATTTCTCTAGTTGGTAATTATGTTGCCTAGAGGCCAGGATGAAAGCTGGCCAAATTGTTTGTACTCTTAGATAATGCTTGCGACCACACGTTCACCCCATGATATCGCGGTATGCGCGATCGCAAAAGAGAGGATCGGGGTCGGCAAAAGCTTTTAACCTTTGTGAGGCCTGGATTTTGTATATTGGAAATTGTTTTCGTGGAACATAAAGTGCATCTGTGACTACATTGTTTGATTTTTTTGAAGCACAACGCATTTTTATAGTTATGGAGAAATAATGGCATAATGGCATTTGCACTAGAAGAAAGGGGTTTGGTTTTAATTATCAGTTGAATAATTTGGCGATGTTCTTTTTTTTTTTTTTTAATGTCCTGATGTCCTGTTTTTTAGCAAGAATTGTCACTTGAGAAAGCCAATGCTCTATGGAATTCTTGCCTTCAGAACGTACGAATGACAAGGATACGTATGATTACCTTTCATCCACCAGATTTTACAGAAAGTTAACAACCAACCCAGAATCTATGTGGCGAAAATTAAGACTGAAATATTCCATAAAAATTTTAATCCATTTTTTTTAATGTACTTTTAGAGGTCTGTGATTATTTTGAACTTAATTTGATCTTTATGCTAATCTTCTAATCTTCTATTACATGTTCACAGTCAAAAAACAATAACCACCCCTCTTCTTTTACCTTTGCCACAAGCTGCATTCAGCCTTCACCTAACCTCAAGAATACGTTATTAATTTTTTTTCGTTTTCTTTTCAACTGCGTTACTTAATACACGGTGTGCGTGTGTAATTATCGATGCGTCTGACACTAATGTTACGTAGGCCTTGGCATATGTACGGTCTGTGTAAGTGGTCACGTATCTAGGGCATGAGGTAAGAGCGCTCTCTCTGTGCGCCCTTTTACCTGTATGAAAAAAAAAATATATATATATATATATATATCCCAGATATTAAGATGGATTGATTATCGTAAGCATTATTATCTGTGGATGCATGCACACCTGAAATAAGAGGAGAGGACATCATATAATATATGTACATAAATTAAATCAAGTTCTGTTTATTCAGCTGAGCCTATAAACTTGACGCAATGTTGTGTGTGTACCTCTGGGTAATCAAGCCAACCTCTCCGTCTCCAAGACCTAGCGTGTATCTACTCAATTGCCTAGATTATTATTCACCGGGCATTGGTTTAATTTACGGTACCTGCATTTGCTACGAATTACCCCTAACCCTACCCTTTGGAAAAATATACTTGTACCTTTAACTGGTGTGTATACTTACCCGTTCTTTATCCTGTACGTATCTTGCGACTTGAAAGTACACCAAGAAGAGACGATTAATTCAGGTCTCCGCAGTTCTCCTCAGTTGACACCTTGCACTTCAGGGTATCTTGACGGCGAAAACTAGTCAACAAGCGGCGGGTTTACTGAGCGGCAGATTACTTGCTGTTTGTCTCTATTGGTTTAGAAGCCGACAGTCTGCCTCGACTCCGTATAGATTATTTTAATATTATAATGTAAAGCAGCGTACATGTTATATCATAAGCCACATGTGCTTATAGGACGAAGAGTACGTAAGAACATATATTTTTTGAACTAGGTTGCGTAAGCCCTGTATTCTACACAGGTGGGATCCCCTGTTTTGTCTTGTGGGTTTCCAGTAATCCTCTTAGGGTTTTAAAACGTGATCATAAAATCACTTGACACTGGTACTTCAAGTTCTGTTAGCATAAAAACATTGAAATTTCTTACAAATTTTTTTTTGCGAATAATGTTGCTTTAAAATTATGCATTAAATACCATGCCCAATCAACTTGTCGTCGAACTCCCGTACGTGCATATATATATATATATATATGAATGACATGTGTCCTATCAAAAATACTAGCAGATGAAAGTCAAACTTTCAATATTTCCAGTGCCGTCTGTTTCACTAAACGTCTATCCCAGTAGTTGTTTGAAATATAAAAATGCACATATAACCCACTGACAGAGCATCAAGTCCGACAGAAAACTTACTTTTTACTAACTTTTAATGTAACCAATGAGGACACATCATCTACATGTATCATGAGACATGTCATATTTCCTTACCTAGTAATGATGTATATCACCCAAACCCAATAATGAGGTGCATTTCACATGCCAAAGTGTTCAAAAATAAAATTGAATGAATTCAAAGTTGTGTTCAATTTTTTAAAACATATATGTGTATAGAACAAAAAATCACGACTGTCTAAATTTAAATTCAAATTTTTACAAAGTATTTACATTACGCAAAGAACCCTAAATGATAAAGTATGTTCCGGAAACGTATGGTAACGTATGTTCCGGGTCATTTAATTTTATACCGCGTTCAGATAGATTTTGTAGTGATGCAGTCATAGTAAATTATACATGACGTAAGGATGTTTTGATAAATATTTAAACTGTAACTCAAGGGGCTTAACGTCATGGCTAATACTAGGTATCTACTTATTGCTATATATTGCTTTAAAATTTTGCCCTCTGTTCCTTTAAGCAATTAGCACCATTTATGATTCACTCTTAGATAAAGTAAGCCTATAATTGCAGCTTTTCCAAAGCCGTTTGCTTGATCAACTTTCGGTTGGTTTTCCCATTACTTGTGGTAGGAAATTCGCAAAAAGTAACATAGTAAGCCGGTGCAAGAGATAAACCGTCACGTCCAATGGAGAACTTTTCTTTACACCACTCTTTAACGTCAGCCAGTGACGACACTTCATCGAGAATGACGCAAGCGCAAATTTCCTCACCCAGCCGGACGTCCGGTGCGCCAATGACAACGACATCTTTGACGACATGGTTCTGCTTGAGGATTGCCTCGATTTCTGCAGGAAATAGTTTAAGCGTTGCTCGTTTGATCATGTCATCTTTACGTCCGCTGATTGTTATCCTGCCAGTCAAGTTCATAACACCGATATCACCAGTACAGAACCAACCAGTTGCATCAAACGCTTCTCGAGAGGCCCTCTCGTTGTCCACGTAGCAATTGGAGTAGATGGTCGGCGAACGCACGCATATTTCGCCGCTGGTTCCGCGAGGGACGTCTCGGTGGTTTTCGTCCAAAACTCTTACTTCTGTACCTTCGTAAATTTCTTCCCCGTCTTGGCCATTGTAAGTCTGGTTGCATAGGGTGCCCGCCATCAAACCCACCTCGGCCGTACCTGTAGTTAAGACAGTTCTGTACTTGGTGTTTCTACAGTGTATATAAACATGAAATAATCATCAAAAGAGTTCCTGTGTGTGTGTGTGTGTGTGTGTGTATGCGGGTATATGTGTCGTGGAAGGGAAGTGCTATTCAAAGATAAACGTATTAAACAATAATAGCAAATCTATGTGTAGAAACAGAGAGAGAGAGATTGTGAGTAATCATACCGTAACATTCTGCCACATCTTCCACGTTAGTCAACAGGCCTTGTATTTTCTTTATGACATCCAGGTTCATTCTTTGACCCCCTGTAAGAATGTGCCGAAGAGAAGGCACCGAATGAACCGAGGGATCGAAACGGGCGAAAAGATCAACCATAAAATAATGCATCATTGATGTATGCGAACACTTTTCCTGCTGAAGGATTTCTATGACAAAATCCATGTCTCCACCACCGACCACCAAAGCAGAATTCACTGTCACTCCTGTCGCTCCAAACGCTGCCATACTAAGCAACGTCATGCTACCGCCAAGCCAGGTAACAGGGCGGTCGTTGAAGAAACAGCTGTCGTCCCCGATACTTGCCATGGCAAGGAAGGGACACTGGTGTAGATACTTGGTATGGGTGTACTGGACTCCCTTGGGTTTACCAGTGGAACCAGACGTAAATAAGACCCAAAGTGGGTCCTCCGGGTTTGGTGCCATCCATCCCATTTTTGCCACGAGGTCCTCCCAGTTCTGTCCCTCTCCTGCTGAAAAGACGTTGCTGAGGGTCACGGTACCCTCCGTGGTGACCTCATATTTTGGACCAGAGGTGATGACGTCACTTTTTGGACCAAAGATGATGACGTCTTTATGCAAGGTCTCACGTGATCTTCGGGCGAGTATCTTTCTGCATACATCCACCTCTTCGTCGGTTCTTATGTACATTATCAGAGCACGGCATTTGTATTGCCAAACGTCATCTTCAAGGGTGGCCAAGTTGCTGAGAAGAAACGTGTTGCAGCCAATGCGACTCAATGCCAGTTGAACAGAAAAATATTCAATGCAGTTTGGCGCGAAAAAAGCCACACGATACCCAAATGTATACCCACGTTGCAAAAGTGATGCAGCCAGTGTTTTGGACTGTTTCTGTAAAACAATTAAGGCAATTTTTAAAAAATCGTAAAGAAGTATTCTTTGTGAGTTAAAGGAGAACTTCACTATTTGGGGCCTTTTTTACTTTTTTTATGACATACTAAAAAAAAAAAAAAGATTTCAAGACGTGATACATTGTAGTAAAGAGAAACATTCACTGCTTTCCAATGTTATTCCAATGTCAAGAGAGTGAAATATATTCGAAAATAAAAACAAGTATTAAATTTTTCTTTACAACCGTTTCCCATGCAATGCTTTCACTGTTGATTTTGGTGTTATTCATTTCATCATCATTTTCACAAGTCTACAAAATGTAGTCGTTTTCCAAACAGCCCTCCCCTCGTCAATGTTTGAATGAAAACCCCTGCTTTTCTACCTACATTTAGCCCCTCAAATTCACAAATAGTCAAAATTCACAAAAATAACTGTTGGGAAAAACAAAATTAAAAAAAATCCCCCCCAAAAAGATTTTTAAATATTTAAAAGCAGATACAGGTATAAACCCGGTATACCTGAAGTTCGGCAAAAGTCAGACATTCTCTCTGCTGCCTGCTCTGGTAAACCACAGCGGCTGTCTTGGTGGGCAGTCGGTCCGCGGTGGAGTCAAACACTTCCGGTAGAGTGACGTAGGCGGTGGGAGTCGACATCGGGGTATGGTGGTAACTTGTTTTATAGGAGTAAAGTTTCCCCACGCGGTCCATATCTCAACATGGTAAATTCTGGAATTGAATGAATTTTCAATTAAGAAAAGAAATCCAAACAAAGATATAAAGGCCTTGTAAACGAGCTAGCCGTTCGTGATCATAAACCTTGGGTTTGTGATTGCGAACGCTGATTTAACGACTTAAACCGCAATATCATGGATAAAATAATAATAATGATTATAATAATAATAATAATAATAATAATAACACCTTCATTACTCCCGTATTGAAACTAGTTTGGGTTTGGAAAATAATTAATGTGTATACAGTATAAGTCCCGAAACCTAGCCAAATTGTTTGTGCTTTTTTATCTGATTATAGCGACCGCCATGATACCGCTATTTGAGTCGTTTATTCATGATCACAAAGGAAAGGCTTACTATCGCTAAAGGCTTTCATCGTTAATGAGGCCTGGAATTTGGAATTAAAAATAGAATTGTTTTCGAGCACCATAAAAGGCATATGTGACTTCATATCGACCATTTTTGAAGCACTTAGTAATGGAGAAACAAGGAAGTCCTACATGTAGCGTTGACATTGGAAAAAAAGGGTTTTGGTTTTTATAATTACTTTTGTCTGCTCGTTTCTTTGTTTGCAGCCAACTTTTTGTTTCACAATAGCGGCCACAATTTTAGACATATACGCATGAAATTTTTATTCATGCCCAGCTTAAAGCAAGCTTTAAAAATTGATCACTTTAGAAAACTTCAGAACTATGGAATTCCTTTTTTCAAAACATAAGGTGACAGAGATAAGTTGGATTATTTTTTAACCACCAGATTTTCCAAAGTTAAGATCTAAAAACCAATCGAGATTTTTGTGGCACAAATTAGGAAGGAAAGATTCCAGAATACTTCAATCCCATTTACTTGAATAAACCTTTATAGGCATGTGTTTATTTCAAACTTAATTTCATCTTAATATCTTTTTTTTTTTGTGTTTATTTGATCTCATACTTTTAATGCGCCAACCTTGTCCATTAGCTAAATTGCATACACTGTGTGCTTAACAAATTTTGTTATTACTGAACAACAGCAGATACTAGTTAACTTTAACAATCAATTATTTATTTTTTCCATAACATTATTAACACTCTCCGTCACGCGTCACTTAACGCGCAGCGTACCTGTGTAATTATTGATGCGTCTGTCACTAATGTCACATAGGCCTTGGCATACAGTGTTAAATTGCGTATTTAGGGCATGACCTTTCGAGTGCTCACCCTGTCCGTCGTTTTATACTAAAAGTACCTGTATTCAAGAAACGAAACAAAAAATTACACATTAAAAAATACAAGCCCAGATGTTAAGATGGGCGACATTTCAGTGATTATCGCGGTCACAACTATCTGTTGATACATGTACACATGAAATAAAAGTAGAAGACGTATGATATGTATAAAAAATCAAGCTCAAGGCTTCTGTTTATCCAGCTGAGCTGTTGACCTTGACTGAACTTTGTCAGTGTACCTCTGTGTAAGCTGGCCAACCTCTCCGTCTCCAGGATCTAGCGTATATCTACTCAAGTATTTATAGACCATTGATCTATTTAACGGTGCCTCCCTTTGCTACAAATTACCCCTACCCCCACCCTTGAAAAAAATATACCATTAACAGGTGTGTATACTTACTCTTTATTTACCCTGTAAGTATTCTGTGACTTGGAAGTCCACCACGAACAGGCGATGTATTCACGTTTTCCCAGTTCTCCTCAATTGGCTCTATGCACTTCAGGGTGTCTTAAGGGCGAAAACTAGTCAACAAGCGGCTGTTCTGCTGAAAAACAGATTACTTGCTGTTTGTCTGTGTTGGTTTTAAAGCCGACAGTCTGCCTCGACCCCGTACAGATGATTTAAATATTATCATATAAAGCAGCGAAGTGCTATATCCTAGGTCACAACGTGTGCTTACAGGGTGAAGCGTACGTACGTGTAAGAACATACTGTAGCTAGGTCGCACAATTCCTATATTCTACACAGGCGGGATCCCTTGTTTTGTTTTTGACGTTTCCATATATTCCCTAAGGGTTTGAAAACGTGGTCATTGAGTCGCAAGACACTGATACTTGAAGCTCTGTTAGAATTAAAACATCATGTAAAAGTTTTGCTGAGAGAAATCCTGCCTAATTATTCATTACATAAATCCAAGCCGTGCCCAAATAACTTTTCGACCCGTACGTGCTGCTATAACTGTAACTGTAACTTAAGCTGATCTAGGTTGTCTTTCCAAGCGTACGCGCGCGTTTTGAATCAATATATAGGGTTAGGCCTCAGGGTCATACATACTGTATACATATATAAGAAATAACTCGATAGGCCTATTTACCTCCGCCAAGGAGGTTATGTTTTCACCCCTGTTTGTTTTTTGTGTCATCAACATAAGTCAAGAAGTTATGGACCGATTTTGATGAAATTTTCAGGAACTGTCAGAAGTGGGCCAAGGAACAGATGATTAGTTTTTGGTGGTGATCCGGATCAAAAAATCAATCAATAATCAAAAATAACGAAAATTTAGGGGTGAAACGGCATTGGATGAAGACTTTTTTTTTATTTTGTTACACATGCTACTCACGTTTTTGATACGAGCCATCTACTCAAAATGCTCAATCTCTCACTTAGTATATTATAGTATACTATATACTATACTAATAGTATACTAGCAGTAAGCATTTGCCATTTATCTAGCTTTTAGAAATACGTGTGATAGAAAGGATGAAATCCACTGATGGAATATGACAGATACAGAATTTGCAGG
The DNA here is from genome assembly GCF_001039355.2 of Lingula anatina. The sequence goes on along the minus strand of NW_019775464.1, from coordinate 169,607 downwards.
AAAATATAGCAAAACAAATAGGCTATACAGCTAGCATATACTTAGAATATGAATTGTGTGACATTACTTGTACTGGTAAAATGTTTTATGATTAAGCACATATCTGAGGTCTTTTCACTGTTTCAAGGGGAAAATTGTAGCTGTAGAAGAACTTATATGAAAAAATATCTTACATCCTTATCAAATATAGATTTGAAATAAAGTATGTTAATCTGAAAAGGAAATTGCAGCTGTAGAACAGTGAATATTGTCTTGCATCCCTATCAAATGTACAATTAAGTTTATGGCTGTCGTCTCTTATAAGGGTCATCATTTTAGTGTAGAAAACAATATAGAAAGCACATTTGATATATAAGCCTGTATCCAGTATAACTGTCTGAATGGCACGTGTCCCATCAAAAATACCAGTAAATGAAAGTCAACCTTTCATTATTTACGATGCCGCCTGTTTCACTAAACGTTTTTTAGTTTCACAGTAGCAGTCGTTGGACACAGAATAACTGCATGCATAACATTGGCGCCACTGACAAGCGATCAGTTTCAACAGAAAACTTTTTTTTACAACTCTAAATGATAACCAATGAAGACACATCATCTAGAATGACACATGCGCATATTTCCTTATATAGTAATGATGTTTTTACATATGATATAAATAAACGTTACCGTAATGGTGGGTTTAGAACATTCACTATTATTTGCTTCTTATTATAACATAATAATGCACATTTTTTTATTATCTTCAAGTTGCAGTTTTGTAGTAGATACATGGATTCATTTGTTCCTATAGAATTGTTATGTAGTTTAGTTCCAGAGGTAACTTTTCTTTTACGGATTTTGGGCGTTTTTTTTTTTTTTCAAAAATGTTTTTTTTTTTTTTTTTTTTAACGTCTCACGTACAAAATAAGCACATTCTCTGAAAAGGGGCGCCGATTTTGATTTTCAATATCTACTATTTGCTATATATTGCTTTAAAAATTTGCCTTCTGTTCCTTTAAGCAATAAACATCATTTATTATTCACTATTAATGAAGTAAGCCTACGATTGGAGCTTTTCCAAAGCCGTTTGCTTGATCAATCTTCGGTTGGTTTTCCCATTACTTGTAGTAGGAAATTCGCAAAAGGTGACATAGTAAGCCGGTGCAAGAGACAAACCGTCACGTCCAATGGGAAACTCTTCTTTACACCACTCTTTAACGTCAGCAGGTGAAGACATTTCATCAAGAATGACGCACGCGCAAATTTCCTCACCAAACCGAACGTCCGGTGCACCAATGACAACGACATCTTTGACAGCATGGTGTTGTTTGAGGATTGCCTCGATTTCGGCAGGAAATAGTTTAAGCGTTGCTCGTTTGATCATGTCATCTTTCCGTCCGCTGATTGTTATCCTGCCAGTCAAGTTCATAACACCGATATCACCAGTACAGAACCAACCAGTTGCATCAAACGCTTCTCGAGAAGCTCTTTCGTTGTCCACGTAGCAATTGGCGTAGATGGTCGGCGAACGCACGCTTATTTCGCCGCTGGTTCCACGAGGGACGTCTCGGTGGTTTTCGTCGACGATTCTCACTTCAATACCTTTGTAAATGTCCTCCAAGTCTTGGCCACATGGTGCTTGCAATCAAACCCACCTCTGTCATACCTGTTATTGAAAAAGATCTGTACTCACTTTTTTTCAACATTAAAAAGATGTTCGTGTGTGTGCGGGCATGTGTGTTTGTGTGTGCTGTTCAAATGTTACGTATAAAACAATCGATAAATTTATGTATAGCAACAAACNAAATCAATCAATAATAAAAAAAACGAAAATTTAGGGGTGAAACGGCATTGGATGAAGACTTTTTTATTTTGTTACACATGCTACTCACGTTTTTGATACGAGCCATCTACTCAAAATGCTCAATCTCTCACTTATGAAATAGTATACTAGCAGTAAGCATTTGCCATTTATCTAGCTTTAAGAAATACGTGTGATAGAAAGGATGAAATCCACTGATGGAAAGTGACAGCTACAGAATTTGCAGGAAAATATAGCACAACAAATAGGCTATACAGCTAGCATATACTTAGAATATGAATTGTGTGATATTACTTGTACTGGTAAAATGTTTTATGATTAAGCACATATCTGAGGTCTTTTCGCTGTTTCAAGGGGGAAAATTGTAGCTGTAGAAGAACTTATATGAAAAATATCTTACATCCTTATCAAATATAGATTTGAAATAAAGTATGTTAATCTGAAAAGGAAATTGCAGCTGTAGAACAGTGAATATTGTCTTGCATCCCTATCAAATGTACAATTAAGTTTATGGCTGTCGTCTCTTATAAGGGTCATCATTTTAGTGTAGAAAACAATATAGAAAGCACATTTGATATATAAGCCTGTATCCAGTATAACTGTCTGAATGGCACGTGTCCCATCAAAAATACCAGTAAATGAAAGTCAACCTTTCATTATTTACGATGCCGCCTGTTTCACTAAACGTTTTTTAGTTTCACAGTAGCAGTCGTTGGACACAGAATAACTGCATGCATAACATTGGCGCCACTGACAAGCGATCAGTTGCAACAGAAAACTTTTTTTTTACAACTCTAAATGATAACCAATGAAGACACATCATCTAGAATGACACATGCGCATATTTCCTTATATAGTAATGATGTTTTTACATATGATATAAATAAACGTTACCGTAATGGTGGTTTAGAACATTCACTATTATTTGCTTCTTATTATAACATAATAATACACATTTTTTATTATCTTCAAGTTGCAGTTTTGTAGTAGATACATGGATTCATTTGTTCCTATAGAATTGTTATGTAGTTTAGTTCCAGAGGTAACTTTTCTTTTACGGATTTTGGGTGTTTTTTTTTTTTTTCAAAAATGTTTTTTTTTTTTATTTTTAACGTCTCACGTACAAAATAAGCACATTCTCTGAAAAGGGGCGCCGATTTTGATTTTCAATATCTACTATTTGCTATATATTGCTTTAAAAATTTGCCTTCTGTTCCTTTAAGCAATAAACATCATATATTATTCACTATTAATGAAGCAAGCCTACGATTGGAGCTTTTCCAAAGCCGTTTGCTTGATCAATCTTCGGTTGGTTTTCCCATTACTAGTAGTAGGAAATTCGCAAAAGGTGACATAGTAAGCCGGTGCAAGAGACAAACCGTCACGTCCAATGGGAAACTCTTCTTTACACCACTCTTTAACGTCAGCAGGTGAAGACATTTCATCAAGAATGACGCACGCGCAAATTTCCTCACCAAACCGAACGTCCGGTGCACCAATGACAACGACATCTTTGACAGCATGGTGTTGTTTGAGGATTGCCTCGATTTCGGCAGGAAATAGTTTAACAGACGCTCGTTTGATCATGTCATCTTTACGTCCGCTGATTGTTATCCTGCCAGTCAAGTTCATAACACCGATATCACCAGTACAGAACCAACCAGTTGCATCAAACGCTTCTCGAGAAGCTCTTTCGTTGTCCACGTAGCAATTGGCGTAGATGGTCGGCGAACGCACGCTTATTTCGCCGCTGGTTCCACGAGGGGCGTCTCGGTGGTTTTCGTCGACGATTCTCACTTCAATACCTTTGTAAATGTCCTCCAAGTCTTGGCCACTGTATGTCTTGTTACACATGGTGCTTGCAATCAAACCCACCTCTGTCATACCTGTTATTGAAATAGATCTGTACTCACTATTTTTCAACATTAAAAAGATGTTCGTGTGTGTGCGGGCATGTGTGTTTGTGTGTGCTGTTCAAATGTTACGTATAAAACAATCGACAAATTTATGTATAGCAACAAACAGAGAGAGAGATTGAGAGAGAGNAAGAAGCAAATTTAAATTAAAAAAAATACAAATAAAGATTTTTAAATTATTAAGAGCATGAGCCCGGTATACCTGAAGTTCGGCAAAAGTCAGACATTCTCTCTGCTGCCTGCTCTGGTAAACCACGGCGGCGGTCTTGGTGGGCAGTCGGTCCGCGGTGGAGTCAAAGACTTCCGGTAGAGTGACGTAGGCGGCGGGAGTCGACAGCGGGGTATGGCGGTAACTTGTTTTATAGGAGTAAAGCTTTCCCACCCGCTCCATATCTCAATCTTGTAAATTCTGGAATTGAATGCATTTTATTAGATTAAAATGTGTCAAGATTTTGAAAGAGAAAGTGTAATTATTTTTGTGCAAATAAAATGCAGCTGGTGATACATATTGGACATGCATGAAAAAAAATATGTTGCAAGAACGGCTTTTAGTTGCATTTTTTGTAGTCAATTTTTTGCCTTCTGTGAGGGTCAATTATTTGCTATTGTTATTTACTTTATATTTTCTGAATTTTATCTATTTATTTATTTTTGCCAATGTTAAATAAGTTCAAATCCTTTGTTTTACAAATGTGTTTTACTGAAGAACGGTAGCGACTGATCATAATTCTCCCTTCAGACATCTTTACTCCGGTGAATTGCTGTGTTTTTACTAAATCAAACAAAACGCTACCTTTTACCTTTGCCACAAACCATATTGATTTCTGCTGTTTTCGAACTCCTCTTTACTTAACACACGAACATGCATGATTTCACGGTTTTTTTTCGACAATCATTCAGTTGGATTTATATTTATGATAAAGAACCCTCCGACATGTATTCTTTGTGTACCTATGTAATTATTGATGCGCCTGACACCAATGTTACATAAACCTTAGCATTCAGAGCTTAAAATAGAATATCTAGAGCATAAAATTTACAGCATTCACTCTGAGTGCCATTATATAATTCTAATATTAAAAAAATAAATGCCAAATATTAAAATAGACGCCATTTCATTGCTAATCGTGGGCATAATTTTCTGTTAATGTATGATAGAAATAAACCAAGTTCCAGGCCTATCTAGCTAGATCTTCTTGTCTTTATCCATGTCATCATGCAGTCTCTCCCTCTTTCATGAAGTGTGGATGAGTGCTTTTAGCTGTGTATTAACTCAATGGCCATCATTATGATCCATTCTAATTAACTTTATTATGGTGTCACTACCTAGATATAGATCATTTACTTATACCTATAGGTATACCTCTTTCATCAGAGAAATATCCGTAAAGAACACAGTGTATATACATACATGTACTTGTTATTTACCTTGCAGGTAAAAGTGCAGGCGATGTATTCACGTCTTCCCAGTTCTCTCAAGTTGACATCTTGCATTACAGGGTATCGAGCCCGCTATAACCCAGTCAACCGGATGCGGGCCTAACAGCATAAGTCTACTGAACGAGAAATTACTAGCTGTAAGACTATATCGAGCTAGACGAGTTGAATCATGGTTGAAAACCAACAAATGTGACTCGACTGCGTAATGACGATTTTTGCATCATACTATAAAGCGTGCACTGAAAGGTTCACGAAATCGGGGCATTTGTAAGCTCAGCATCGTGCTATATTCTATGGGCGCATTTGGGAGGGAGAAAGACACGATGTGTAGTAACTTGGTGCAAATATAATTTTAAATGTATTATGTGAACGAGAGACAAAGCACCAAAAATATCAACCTACTCAAGTTACCGCGTTCTTGAGAGTTCAACCCCCTTGTAACCCATCATCAGACGCGCCGATGTAACCCATCATCAGACGCGCCTTTTGTGAAAGAATGCTTGAGTTTCTGCTCAATATCGCCAGGGGATATTTTAACTGTCGCTCTTTTTAGCAAGTCATCTTTATGTCCGCTCATCGCGATTTTCCATCTGCTTCGTCAACACTGACACGCTTGTTGCTCGTTTGGGTTGTCCTACAGTGTATTTATTTTTTATCTGAAATGCCATTTAAAAATTGATTTCCTTGTGTTTTAAATTCTTCCTTTTCAAACCCTAAATGAATTTGACCATTTCCTTTTATTGATAACTAACCTTACAAGTGAGCTTCCATTTTAATGAGACATCTTTAGCGCCGAATAACGTCAAATAATTTTAAAACGTTTAACCAAATCAAACGAAACAATATAGTTTTAATTTATGTAACTTAGAGAGACAAAGTGTAAGATTTTAGTTTTTTTACTTTAAAATACTAATTTCTTCTAATATTTAAATATTGATATTAAAATCAAGGGACATTTTCAGACACTATTGAATTTTCTGTCAAAAAGTATTGCATTTCAAGTACTAGAACTGTACCCCACATACCAGTGTTTGCTGGGAAGCACCACGGAGCCACGGCAAAGAAAGTAATGCTGGAAGGTCTCAAAGAAAACTTCCCTCTCAGGCCAAAAAATTATTGTGTTTTTCGTGATAAAAAAATTGAAAATGGCACGGATTTTTTTCTTTTTTTTCTAATATACATTTATTCTAGACCTCCACAATTATGGTACATGTAACACGCCTTGGATGTTATACAAAATGGTTCATCATTTAAACATTTTTCTCAGTAGAAATACATAAAATAAAATTCAGGCCTACCCAACTACCAGACTCAGCACCTAAGGATCCTGAATTAACCGGTATATCGGGCCACACTACCCGTTTTCAAGGTGTGTTTNGATATTTTAACTGTCGCTCTTTTTAGCAAGTCATCTTAATGTCCGCTCATCGCGATTTTCCATCTGCTTCATCAACACTGACACGCTTGTTGCTCGTTTGGGTTGTCCTACAGTGTATTTATTTTTTATCTGAAATGCCATTTAAAAATTGATTTCCTTGTGTTTTAAATTCTTCCTTTTCAAACCCTAAATGAATTTGACCATTTCCTTTTATTGATAACTAACCTTACAAGTGAGCTTCCATTTTAATGAGACATCTTTAGCGCCGAATAACGTCAAATAATTTTAAAACGTTTAACCAAACCAAACGAAACAATATAGTTTTAATTTATGTAACTTAGAGAGACAAAGTGTAAGATTTTAGTTTTTTTACTTTAAAATACTAATTTCTTCTAATATTTAAATATTGATATTAAAATCAAGGGACATTTTCAGACACTATTGAATTTTCTGTCAAAAAGTATTGCATTTCAAGTACTAGAACTGTACCCCACATACCAGTGTTTGCTGGGAAGCACCACGGAGCCACGGCAAAGAAAGTAATGCTGGAAGGTCTCAAAGAAAACTTCCCTCTCAGGCCAAAAAATTATTGTGTTTTTCGTGATAAAAAAAATTGAAAATGGCACGGATTTTTTTCTTTTATTCTAATATACATTTATTCTAGACCTCCACAATTATGGTACATGTAACACGCCTTGGATGTTATACAAAATGGTTCATCATTTAAACATTTTTCTCAGTAGAAATACATAAAATAAAATTCAGGCCTACCCAACTACCAGACTCAGCACCTAAGGATCCTGAATTAACCGGTATATCGGGCCACACTACCCGTTTTCAAGGTGTGTTTCAGATCGCATTTCGGAGTATCAGCCAGAACACCGACAGGATGAGCCCTGGCATGCTCGGCTGTCACCTTGATTGGATAGTAAACGATTGTCGTAATTCGCTATATGATTTTAAAACCGGGTGCATAAATTTGAAAGCCTCCTAGATGAACCTTAGACTGCCACATTAATCTAATACAATGCAAAAAACGCCCTATCAAAAGTGGGTAAAACATTCAAACCGAATGTCGTTAAGTCCCCATTTATCCCCACAGAGACAATAAAATAGAGTAGGGTAGACCGGGGCTAAACGCCCAGTCGGGGTCAAACGCCCACCTGCTTTTTTTCAGGTATCAGGGGCGGATCCAGAGTTATTTTCTGACAGTCTTCCAAATTATCTTTGTTGATCCATCCTCCATTTTTTGACCGTCTTCCGACAGAAATAATTAGATACCCGTCAATGTAAACTTGAAAATATGACCGTCTTCCGGAAGACCCAGAAGACGCCCTAAATCCGCCCCTGGGTATTACGTATAAATACACGTCTCGTGATGTTTTGTCCACTTCCGATTTCCAGCAGACTTATCCTCCATGACGGAGATGACCACAAACTAAAAAATAAGCATTTTATGATAATTTGTTCATTTTTGCCTTGTTTACTGTTATTTAGCCTTTTCCTTAACATCAGTGACACCACCTACCAAATGCACGAATTCAAAAAACTTTGTTGGTGACAGATAGGATGGTATCAGACCTCCATACAAGTTTCGATGAAGTCAGATTGTATAAAACTTTTCCCGCCGAATTTTGAAAAAATATACAAAATCTCACTTTGGGGCAAAACGCCCCTGCTGATATGGGGCAAAACGCCTATAGTGGGCGTTTTGCCCCGATCACTGGGCGTTTTGCCCCCTTTCGTTTTTAAATAAAAAATAATTCTAAAAAGATGCGGAAGTGTTCTTTCATGCATGTTTTTTTATTGTATATCATCAGTTATAACACTTATGTGGGGAAAAGCCAGAGCAAGTGGCTGTACTAGGAACTTAATTTTGGAAGTATCACAGTGCCCTGTCGTAAAGAGTAGAATTACAGCTCATTCTGAATAAATTTGATGGATATTTTTATTATTTCAGTACCCCAAAATATTATATGTTGCTTTTAAAGGCTTACTAAGTTGTCTCGTAGAAATATAATTTGATTTTATTTTGCTTTGTACAAAGGCGGGGCATAACGCCTATAGTTTGGGGCAAGACGCCCACGGCGGGCGTTTAGCCCCGTGGTGCGAGGCGTAATGCCCCAGCCATGGGGCAAAAAGGCCGATTTTATAATTTACCTATTTTTTACCTATAAGGTTTTTCTTTTGTTTGTTTCCTAAAGTGTTAGTATCAGTTTGTAGTCTAGACAGCCCTTCATAGTTAACACCCACTTTGAACGGTCAGCAGGGAAAATTGTGATGTTTCTTGCTTAAGGGGGGCGTTTAGCCCCGGTCTACCCTACTCTAAAGTAAGAGTACAGTTTATAGTTGTTCAGCCGAGCGTGGATGAGCCCGCAGTCGTGCTACAAAATTTGTTCTGGGGTATGATACTCCGAAATGCGATCTGACACACACCTTGAAAACGGGTAGATTGGTCCGATATACCGGTTAATTCAGGATCCTTAGGTGCCGAGTCTGGTAGTTGGGTAGGCCTGAAATTTAAGATAACCGCAAGTCTACCGTACCGGGTACAATGCGGAAATAGTGCAATGCCATCTCTATATTGCTACGGTATACAGGCTTACCATTAAAAAATGTTAAAAGATTCAGCTAGGCTACATGTACGAATGTCGAAAATCTGTACGATTCCATACTATTTCGCACGACCACAGTCTGCCGTCGCTCAAACGCCGTTAAGAAAAGTACATTATGAGCAGTAAGCAAGCACCGTGCGGACATCGCATGGCAAATGTAATCAAGGATTTTCTTTAAACACTACGTATTGGTACTGGTACTGGTGTATTTATTATTATCATTACACAAAGCAGCGGTCTTTTGTATACTTGAAAGAGCTAAAAATGAAATAAAATGTCTTGCACTCTTATCAAAGATACATTTCAAATAAAGAATGTGCCCAACGTCTCTGATAAAATAAAATACAGGTGAAGGTCAAACTTTCAAAATTTCCAGTGCCGCCTGTTTCACTAAACGTCTGTCAGTTTTCCCTGAGGAAGTCGTGGGAAATTGAGAAAACTGCACATATAACACAGGCGCTATTGATAGGCCATCAGGTCCGACAGAAAACTGCTCTTTACACCAACTCTTTACGTCGGCCAATGAGGACGCATCATCTAGTATGACACATGCGCAGATTTCCTCCCCTAACCGATCATCAGGCACGCCTATCACCACGACATCTTTTATGGCAGAATGTTGCTTGAGTATCGGCTCAATATCGACAGGAAATATTTTAACCGTCGCTCGCTTTATCATGTCATCCTTGCGGCCGCTTATCGCAAGTCTCCCGTCTGCGTCGATAACCCCGATGTCCCCGGTGCAATACCATCCAGCGTTGTCAATTACTGCCTTGGATGCTTTCTCGTTGTCCACGTAGCAGTTGGCGTAGATGGTCGGCGAACGCACGCAGATTTCGCCGCTGGTTCCGCGAGGGACGTCTCGGTGGTTTTCGTCGACGATTCTCACTTCAAAGCCGTCGAAAATCTCCTCACCGTCAGAAGCCATGTAGATGTTGCAACACCGGGCAACTGAAACAAGGCCGCACTCAGCAGACCCTGTAAAAACATCAGATTCCATTTACCAAATAGACAGGGTTGATATCATATTTATTGTTTTAGGAGGACGGGTTACACATTTACTTGTGTATCAGCCCTCTTGCCAAATTACCTTCTGTCGAGCCTCTGGTATTGTGAGGTGCATTCGAAAGAATGTGACTACCCACTTTAATCTTACCCTCACCCATAACCCGGGTAATAAAAGTACCGTTTGGTGATTCTCAGGTGTTTCCGTACCTTGTCAACATTTCCAGTACTGAAATATACTGTTATTGTTTTGGGTGATCAACTGGAGGGGGATAACCCCGTATCTATGCACAAACCCCGTATTTAGTCAATTTTTACAGGTGTGTAATTAAAAGCATTCTGGCGCACGGAATTATAACATGGTATAGCGGGACAGCTGGGGAGGAAAGGAAGAAACTAACAAACGTTGTAAAAACTGCAAGTTAGATTATCGGGCAGGATCTCCCCAAGCTGGATGATACTTTATGGAGAATGGAGAAAAGAATTGTCAACACCACGGAAGACTCTTTCCATCCTGCATAATCACTTTTTACGTTTTTACCAAGCAACAGGAGACTTTTAACTTTTAAAGGCAGTAAACGCTTTTTAAACAGCTTTTATCCAAGTGCAGTGACGCATTTTAATTTGATCTAAAAAAATTTCATAATTTATTTATTTATTGTATTATTCTATTATTTTACTCTGTATATTGCTTCAAAAGAAAAATGATTTCCGATTTTTATAATTGGCTACATAAGCTCTTATCTTATCTTATCAAAGACGATGGGAATTTTGGTCTGACCATTCCCCAAATCCGCTCTTTAACAAAAGTGACTCTCTAACATAGAAGTGACAAAAATAACTACACACGTTGGTTGGTACGTACAGTGTGGATAAAATACACAGGATATACTTTTGAATAAATATTGTCTTTAAGAAGAAATTACTCTGATTATGATAAGATGAATGATTACAAAAAAGAAAAAAAAGAGATACAATTAAAAATGAATAGACAAACGCATCTTTCAACAATTGGTGATATAACTAACCGTAACTATCCACGATATACTCAACGTGTGGCAATAGAGTCTGAATCTTCTTTAAGACGCCCACATCCATCCTCTGGCCCCCTGTTAAAATATGTCGTAGAGAGGGCACCGCGTGGATCTCCGGGTTATAACGACGTAGAAGATCCACCATGAAATAATACATAATCAATGCTTCTGTACACATCTCCCGCTTCATGACTCCAATAACAAAATCCACGTCTCCCCCGCCGACCACCAGAGCAGAATTCACCGTCACTCCTGTCGCTCCAAACACCGACATACTAAGCAATGTCATACTACCGCCCAGCCAAGTCACAGGGCGGTCGTTGAAGAAGATGCTGTCTTCCGTTATAGCCGTTGAATTCAGCACTCTGCAATGGTGAAGGTACTTGATATGGGTGTACTGGACTCCTTTGGGTTTACCCGTAGAACCCGATGTTAAGAAGACACAGTAAGGGTCATCCGGGTTTGGCCCCACCTCTCCATCTTTAATTTTGATGTCATCCCAGTCATGTCCCGCTCCTGCGGCCAAGACGCTGATCAGGGGCACGGTCCCTGCCATGGCGACGGCACAGTTTGGACCAAAGATGATCACGTCTTTTTCCTTACTCTCGCGAGATTTTCTGTCGACTATTTTTCTGCAAACGTCAACCTCTTCTTCGTTTTTTATGTACATAAACAGGGCACGACACTTGTATTGCCACACGTCAGACTCGAGGGTGATCAGGTTGCTAAGGAGGAAAATATTGCAGCCAATGCGACTCAGTGCTAACTGGATGTTGAAGTATTCGATGCAATTTGGCGCGAAAAAGGCCACGCGGTCACCGCGAGCATATCCGCGTTGCGTCAAAGCTAGTGCTAGGGTCTTGGATTGGTTCTGGATGAAAAAAGAAATAAGTGGTTGATTAGCGATCAGAAGGTGAAATGAAAATAAGAAATATAAACCATTTCTACATATGATCTATTTTTTATTAATTCTTAAAAGAAACAAAATAATTCATGAACAAAGATATGGCACATTTCAAACGTTTTTTTGAAAATTGATTAAAGAAGACAGAAATAATAGTTGTTCTTCATCTTTCTCCTTTTAATTGTTTTGTCACGGCATTATTTTTTCAGTGTACGATTTACCTGCAGTTCAGCAAATGTCAGGCATTCTCTGTTGTCTCGACTCTGGTATACCACCACGGCAGTCTTGGTGGGCAGCCTGGTCGCCGTGGAATCGAAAACCTCAGGCAGCGTGACGTAGGCAGCAGCAGTGGACAGCGGGCTGTGGTAGTAACTAGTTTGAAGAGAGCCAAATTTTCCCAAGGTTTCCATCTCGTTATAGATGTGTAAAAGCCCTGTAATGAAAAACTAATAAGTTCAAAACGCTCACGTTATAAAGCTCCTAAATAATATAATGCTCTATTTATAGGCAGTGACTCAATCTTAATAGCAGTACATTTCACGAGCTGCAGTGTATTCAAGTTTCTCTTCAGAATGATATAATAATGTCACAAATTCATTAGTACCCTCAGGGGAAAGGGGGGGGGTCCTTTTCTGAAATGATCACCGAGGACGAAAATAAAGAGAAATTCAGGTCACATATGCCAGTTACTGCCAGTTTTATATCCTCGTTCAACAAACTACAGGTCAGAAGACGACACTGTCGCCCTTGCCGATCGGAGAGCTATGTATCGTAGTTGTGTGTGTGTGTGTGTGTGTGTGCGCGCGCGCGCGCGAGCTTGTTCTTATAATAATAAGATGTATTTATTTGCAACTTAAAAAGTTGGATTTTACAATAAAAGCAAATAGACGTGAGATGCACAATCTTAAAATATACTTGTAAGTATTAAAATGATTCGATACACATTAAAAGTTTATAAAACCTCAGTTCTTAAAATTTGATAAAGCCCATGGGATAAAAGTTTTTGACGACCGTACAGTCCTCAATTTTGGCACAGTGTACTTATAAACCCGGCGCAAAGTATAGGAACTTTCATTTATCTCTGGCAGCAAATGATGGATTTTGTGCCCTTCAGAGTACATTGTACATGTTATGCAATAACGTTAAGGATCATTCATCTCTTCTACAAGCAAGAGTGATAAGTTTACATGTTTCAAAACATGCCCTATCGTAGGGCAGCTCTGGGAATATAATCTTACATGCTCTAATCTGGATGGATTCAATTTTATCGACTTGTTCTTGTGCTTATGAGCGAAGGGGTGTGTGCTCTTGTCAGTTCATGTGTGTATGCACACGGGTGAATCTGTGCTTAAAACATGGAATGATTTCGATTGGAACAACTAAGTTATTCACTGGCTAAGATCAATGACAAAATAGGACCTACGTCCTGAAGAAAACACAATCATCTTTCTAATTCATCGAAGAACTCTATCGATGATTTAAGATATTTGTAAAGAAGCACCATCCATTCAGGTACCTCCATGGTACATGTAGTTATATCGTCTACAACTTACCGTCACAACGGATCTTCGTGCACCTTGCACCCTTGGAGATAATCTTATAAGCCTATCGGTGGGCCTAAATGACAATGGCTGATTATGCACGCACTGTCATGTGACACGGGTGTGGCTTATTCAGGATATAACAAACAGGTCTATCCAGCCTGGGCCCCGTAACTCGACAGCATGGCGTATTGCAAATAGCAATATCACATAGAGACTATTACATAATCATATGGGACAAGTATAGGCGACCCTAGCTCCTACAATAGGAAACGTGTTTACCTTTTCCATAATTTCGGAATGGGCGAGGGGATAACTCGTTTTGCTTTTGAAAGCAGTGGGGAAGCACTCACACCCCTCCCCTTGCCCCAGGTATGAGTTTGTCAAACCTAGGACACATCACACGTTGGGTCCAAGGTCACACATTTAAGGAAGTACTCTAATGGTCAAATCAAGATAACGATTGTGTCGGGGCTTCTCTATCGCAATGTGTCATGAGTTATTTAGGCTATTTACTTAGAACAAAAATTGCGTGATATCAGTGGTGCTGGTAAAATATTATGATTAAGGCACACATCTTAGGCCTCTTTATTATTTACCGTGTTAAGACAGGAAATTGTAGCTGTAGAACAAATTTATATACGAATAAAATTTTGCATCCTTATCAAATATAGGCTTGGTTCACATGGAAAGTCTATTTTCTAAAAATCTATTTTCTATTCGCGGTATCTTGTAATCACGGTCCCTGTGCCCTGAATATCCCGAGAATTAATTACAGCTTTGGAAGTAACTCGCGCCGCCAGTAATTACGCCGCGAGATATTCAGGGCACAGGGACCGTGATTACAAGATACCGCGAATAGAAAATGGATTTTTAGAAAATAGACTTTCCGTGTGAACGGAGTCATAGATTTGAACTTAATGGTCATCGTCTCTATCATAACAGACATAATTTTAGCGTAGAAAACCATATAGATAGCACATTTGACATATAAACCTGTATCCAGTTACCCTAGGTTCTAGATTCCGGTATTGCCAGCTCGATCTTGATTTCATATATAACCCATATCAGCAATACCTAGTAAAAATGACTCCAAGGTATATTTAATATTTGCAAGCTAATTTTTACGTTGCTCTGACACTCAGGGTAGTATCCAGTATGTCCGAATGGAACGTGTCCCATCAAAAGTAGCAACAGATGAAAGTCAAACTTTCAAATTTTCCAATGCCGCATGCTATAAGTATTATTATGACACAAAGCTGTGGCCTTTTTTCATTTGCAAAGGGCGAAAAAAGAAAAGAATATTCTTTCATCCTGATCAACGATACATTTTAAATGAAGAATGTGGCGAGCGTCTGTAATAAAATTACCACTGTCAATTGGTATGGAAAACCGTATAAAATTTAAACATTGCAAACAGGCCTCCAAACAGCATAAATAACTGAAAAGTCCCCAGTAAGTGCCCTTTCAAAAATACACGCAGCACCAGGGCCGTAGCCTGAGCAAAATGCCAGGGAGGCAGTAAGCGGACACGAGGGGGACGTGGGTGTGGGTGTGCCCCTCCCACGGTGTGGAAAATTTTTAAAAACTGTATGTATAATACTGCATTCTGGTGCGTTTTAACTGTTATTTATTGCTCAATCAGAAGTCAGAAATCGTGGATTCATTTTGCCATAAGTACAGTCATTTTTTCAAAACAGCCCTCCCAGATTTGTTGGGCAAACAGTCAGGGTAAACAATAACCTGATAACAGCCTGGGGGATAGCTCCCTAAGGGAGGGCGAGTTTTTTGGCATGAACCGAGTTGGCTAAAAACAGTACACCTTTGTAAACAGATTGTTGAATGATTAGCCTAGATTGTCTAGTGGCCATGAGTGCATTTCTCACAGAATTGATACCAACTTTGCAGTTATTTTTTTACCTTTGAGATTATTTTTTTTTTG